>VZTL01041732.1:25596-36507 GCA_013400535.1 Scopus umbretta | reverse complement strand
AAAAAAAAAAAAAAAAAAAAAAACCCAAAGATACATACTGTGGCCTCTGTGTGGTCTAAAAAATATACTTCTTATTGGGAGGTTAACTCCTTTAAGTGGAGCCAGGAAAGATGCAGAAAAACTAAGAATGTTGAGGGTAATATAGTGAAAATAATTTACTCTTTCCCCCCTTCCAAATATTTCTTGTATTTCTTTTATTTATTTTCTTTTACTAAAAGGGTAAACTTAGGAACAGACAGAGGGGGAGCTAGATATGCAACCACTATTACAAGCTTAATATCTGCCCAGATCAACACATTAAAATCTTTCCGTACTGATTATTGTTTTTCCTAGCAGCAGACCTTCTGCCTTTACAGGAAAGGCCTGTCTTTTTCACAGCTCTGCACTCATGTAAACCTTCTCTTAAAAGAAGGGCTCTGGTCCCTCAACTATTATGGCGTGCTTCCATCCTCAAAGAGAAGGGATTTGGACAGTAAGAGGAAGAGATGGATTTTCAGTCTCCCTTTCTTTTTGATTTTTACTGCCTACGTTATTCAGCTGTGCCCATGCAGCATGTAACATTCATATAATTAATAAAATAGTCTGCTAACATCCTTGGAGGCAGGAAAATAAACCCAAAGTGTTGATTTCAAGCTTCAGCTGGAACAGGTGCCCAGCATCAACTGCACAAAACAAAAGATGAAAGCCAAGGCCTTTGGCAACATCCACATGTCGGTGTCTCTAGGTCCCACCTGGTTATGTTTGTTGCCCCAGAACCACAGGACATCATGTGTCTCTGCTGCACTGGGTTCACAGCACTGGTTCAATGAAATCAGTAACATTTCCATAGCTGACTTTGCTTACAGGCCACTAATGCTGGTCCACCCCACTCTTCCCAGCCTCCCATACAGCAATCACAGCTTCAGCAAACACCACAAACTCACAGCCATACTGAGGGACCTAAAATCTGTGAACAAATCCAACTTGGAGCATGAGGTTAGGAACTACAGCTAACAAAATCAAGATGTTTCACCCAGGACTGATATGAACAGAATATAGCTCTTCAGAGTAATTTTTTTCTCCTATCTGTCTTCTTATTAGGCACTTAACTAATTGATGGCCTGAGCAAACTAGAGAGCAAATCCACCTCAAACTCACCCGCTCCTGCACCCTCTGTCTAGCAATTCTCCTGCTGTTCACCCTGGTTTGTAGTTAGGTATTTCCTTCACTGCTAGAAAACAGGTGTACAATTTTTTGTTATCTCAGGATAAATAACAGACTTGGTGTTGTTAACATAGAGAGTACAAAGGCAAACTGAGGCCTTCGCCAACATTCACATGCCACTGACTCTAGAAGAGGGCTCCCACCTGATCGTGTTCATTACCCCAGAGCCACAGGACTCCCTTTGCATCTTTTTCAGTGCGGTCAGTTCACTGAGGTTAGCTGCAGACAGGCAGCACTGACCTCACTGTAAAACCAGAGAGTTCTGTTGTCCCTGTCCCTGTTGACACAGGACAGGTCATATGCACCAGTAAACTTGGGGTTAAAAAAAATAAATCCTGTGTGTCTTGGTTAAGAGCAAAGAGCCTGCCTCAGAGCACCTTCTCTTTTCTAGGCTATGGCAAAATAGAGGAAGGAGAAAAGCACAGGCAGAAGCCCTAGGAAGACTGACAGAAGTGCACCTCGGTGATCAATGCAACTGAAAAGGATGAGGCAGTTTTCATCACTTTATTGCAGAGCTGGCTGCTGCAATCAGAAGTATGCCATTTGGTCCGTCACTCTGCAAGAGGCCTCATCTTTGACCCTCTTGGTGGTAATTATCCCCTCATACAGCTCACATCAAATGAGACATATCAGGAGCTCCAGCTGCACTCAGTCACCACCTTGGTGTACACATCTTATGACTCCTTCTGAGGACAAGCAGGCAGAAGCCAAAAATAGCTCCCTCATCTTATTTACACAACAATCATGAACACTGTAATAAACAAATAAGCCCTGATGAAGCTGCTTTATAAAATTACTTCAGATTTAAATATTTTTATCTTCCACCAAGAAGGATAAGCAGAAGTGCTAGCACTATCTTTAAAACAACAACTAAAAAGAAAATCATAACTGCTCAACTGTTTATTTCTGTGTGTGTGAATATTGAAGATAATGAGAAGCACGGAAAAATAATTATTTTCCAGGTTTTTTTTTCCTTCAGTTCTTACTAAAAAGTCCCAATCAAATATCTTTAATTCTTGCCCTAGTTTGCACAACCTATGCTTAAGTCCGATTGACCTTAATGAAACTTAAGCAAGCACTTAATTCATCTTTTGATTGAAGTGTTCCCCAAAATCAGAGTGCACAACCAAAGGCAAAATTAAAGCACAAAGAGGGTAAACTGCAACAGAAGCGTGATCCTGAGTGAAGCGAGTTCACTCGCAGGAGATCTGATCTCTGCTTTGTCCAGGCAGTCAGATCAATGAGTTAAAGGTCTACAAGGCAGATAGAAAGTCTCTGTGCTTCCATTCTATGCTGGGAAGCTTCAATTCAGCTTTGTTTCATGTAACTTTTACTGAGTTCTTATTTCAAGTAATTTCAATTTTTTAAAGACTAAGATTTTGGAAACAGGGAAAGGGAAGCTCTGAGCTACCCTCTGTTCTCATAGGTACCTTGGATCCAAATGACTGAGTACACATGTCAACAGTGACTGGCCTTATGTTATCAGCTAAATCTCTTGTGATGTTGATCTGTCTGGTACCCGGACTGTGGTGAGCAAGCTGCTATAAAAGACAGGGTCACCCCTGTAGCTGGAGAAACCTCACACTGCACAGACCCAGTGGAAATATCACACCAGCTTGGAAAGTATCAACACTTGGTTGTTTCTCAAAAGGGGAGCAATCATTAAAGATATATGACCTCTGAAAGTAGCAAAGGAACTTGTGGGAAGATCCTCATTTTAGCCTTTGGTGGCACTATGAATGTCCTGGTAAGTCCTGATTTAAAAACAAACAAACAAAAAACACCACACAACACTTTCCCCTGCAGGATGTACTCTAAAATGGAAATGTACTGTCAGGAGTTTGTGGAGACTATTTACAGCAGCTTTGAGCTTTATGCCAGGAAACAGTCATGGAGGACTCCTTTTGGTGGAGTCTGCTTGGACATCTGCTACAAGGATCAGGCCCTAACAGAGCAATCAGAACCCCAAATCTCAGAATCATTCATTTCCACTTACATAAAGTACTTCCAAAAATCTGAAAGACTCAGAAATTGAGCATTGCATTTGCACATTTCTGTGCCAGCACAACATAACATATGCTTGACACATCTAGAAACATTATGGTTCTGCTTCCATTTCCTGCCAACCATGACAACTCTTTCCTTTCCTTCCTGATTTTAGGTTTTGTGGATTGTTTCAGTGCAGGAAGAAGAGGAATAGAAGAGGACTTCAGTACCTGGGAAAGGAAAGCGTTTAGAGGAAAGAGGCAAAGCATGTGTTCTCAGGATCAGTTGGCAGAGGAGGCAGAAAAATACCACAGAGCGTGACACAAACTGAGAAAAGATTTTGTACTTGTTTTTCGTTTGTTCCCACAACAGATGCGTGCTGGCCTGACTCAAATACTTCATGAAGTAGCAGTCATTGCATCTGCTTCAAGATCTGTGTCAGCCTAGCTGAAGGCAAACACGCTGCTAGCTGAACATGAGTTGAAGAGTCAGCACAGCGGCTACAACTGGGATGGCTAAACATCATCAAAGTCCCACCACAGCCTGCAAAATGTAAGGGTCCTCTCCCACTGCCTTCAAGGCTAAAATTGCTTTCACTTGTCTCTGCCACAAGCAGCACTGTGTTCAAGATACCTAGCAGCATTGATAAACTTGGTATTCAGCTTTAGGAAGACCACAAATGGAGGACCAACCTTTCAAACAGGTTCAGATTTGGGAGACAGTCAAACATCTGAAAGATCTGATCCTTATCTAAATGATTCAAACCATCTGAGCACCACAAAAGTCTGTACAAATGGACTGAACTCCCCAGAGAAAGCCCTTTCTCATGAAATTTTGAGTACTTCCAACCCTGGCATGGCAAGAAGTAACATGAGAGCAGACTCCCTCGTGGTGTTTTGGTATATCTGATTCCAAACACAGCCAAAAAAAACAGAGCAAGAAGATGGATTTCAATATATTATCTGAATTTATTAGACATATAAATTATTTTAACTTTTTCTGATGACAAACGCTCTAATCTTTTTGAGCACAGACCCAGTAATCTTGATCTATGTGATGGCTCAACTTTATTATATGCTTTAAAGCCTAGCTTCTAGGCATTGAGTTTTTGCTTGTTTCAAAAATAAATGTATCACATGGCAAAACTGCCTCTTCCCTCCTTCCAGAAAGTTAGTCCAGTCCAATGGCAGACCACTGCTCAACAGAAAGGTAACAGTAAGACTCTGCTGACATTTCTACAAGAAATCCTCTGCCTGTTACACTATTGGCAAGGTAGCTCTAGCAAGGGTTGGTGGGAAGCCATGTACTCTCAAAGAGGGTCTGGCATCTATAAATCTCAGGACCAGTTTAAACAAAATAATACAGGGAATAGTCTCAGTCTCACCAACCAGGGAAGCCAAAACAGTGGAATATTTCCCCCCAAAATCTAACAAAGGTGCAACTAAAACCAGAGATTAACACACTTCTATTGACTAGCTATAAGGGGAAAGCCACATTTTGGAAAAGAATGAGAGGGTGCTTATTTATATCCAACAGCTACAGGAACAAAAAAATAGTATTTTACCCAGAGTCTGATTCCCAAAGAGGCCCACAGTGGCAAAAATAGGATAATTGTAAAATAATAGCTCATGGTGTTCTCACACTTCTTTTTCCATGCTGCTAAAAGCAATTCACTCAATCAGCAGTTGGCTATCACCAAAATTCCCTCCTTCATCTCTGTATTCCACTTAGGGAGTAGCAAATATAGGGCACTCAGCTCATAACTTTCTTTTTTTTTTCAAGCAAGAAAATTCTTATAAAAATGAAACAAGCCTCTGGTTTAATGGCCATCAACTGAGCACAATAGCTATACTGGGAACAAGAGATCTTGAAAAAATTCCCTCCATGACTATAGGGCTGATTCCCTCATATTAAATGATCATGGCGTGATTCCAGATGCAGAAAAGCCAACTCCTTCAGGATGGTTTGTTCTTGATTTTAGCTAATCCTCCCAGACTATAGACTACTCTGTAATAAACCAATCAGCAAGGGCACTCCCAGGGTGCAATACCGCACTTCTCAAAACTTGGATCCCCACCCAGTCACGCAAAATAGTCTTGTCCTACATGAAGGCACACGTTTGCACACCCACTACTAATTTCCAGAAAGCCTTTACCACGGATGTTCTGGGAAAGTGGTTATCTTCCATCTGCAGTTTCTTTTTTCAGCTGGTCTTCATAATCAGTTGGCTTCTCTGTACCCCTGTTGATCACAGTCAATATTTCTATAGCACAATCTATAAGACTGCTTTAACCTGGCATGAGTCTGGACGTTTTCTACTTTTTCCACAGCCTCTTTGACAAAAGATCGTTCTTCCCAGAATATACCAGGGCAATCCAGCCTGAAAATAATTCAGGACTGAACCTTCTCATTAAAAACAAACAAGACTAGTTAAAAATAGAAAGAAAAAGGAATTATATCTTGCATTTATTTCGTTTTAAACACATCCAGCAGACACATCTGCTAAATCAAGGCTAAAGAGGTTCAGTTTGGGTTTATACAGCAAAAAACTTCCTGCAATTATAAAGACTAGGTCCTATATAGCAGTCATTTTCTGTGCCTCTCTCTTTGGGCACCTTGTCAGAAGGGCAGTTTCTCCTTTCTGAAGCATTATTCTGTCTCATTGAAATAACTCTAATTCTACTATGCCCTCTTGCATTTTCCATGGGCCAGATATTCATCCCCTCCTCAAACCATTCTGTGACATTATTATGCACAATCAGCATGTTGTGCTCCATCTCGAAGGCAGCTGAGGTCTTTGAGGATTAAGAAAAGGTGCAAGGTAAATGTTAGATATGTTATTATTACTTTAATTAGGTGTCCATCTAGTAACAGCTCCTCACTGAAAGCATGAATTTAAAACCTGGTTCTACCAGCTTCCTGCTCCAAGCTGCCGATCGCCTGCCAGAGACATCAGGAAATTAACTGGAGCCTGAGGAAAGGCAGACAAGGGAGGACTCTCTGACCACATGGCAAACATTAATGAAGAGAAGAAAGGGCCCCTTTCAGAACCAGCATCCTGGTTTTGTGGATCCCAAGTGTTTCATCTCTCAACCTACCGCCTCATTCTTCAAAAGCCCAAACATCTGAAATGTGTCTAGAATGAGGGATGGATGAAGTCAAGTCATTCTTCCACCAACAGCTCCAAATAGTGCCAACACAACATGCTAGAGCTGTCAGCATTTTGCCTTTCCTTCCCCACTCCCTCCACGACAGCCCACCATTATGAGAAGTATTTCTGGAAAGCCAACATAAAAGACCATGCCAATGGAGCAAAAGCCCCAACTGGAGCACTGGCCAACAGTCCCAGAAATACCACTTGACCAAGCTGACATGAATTTCACTTGAGCTAGCTAAATTTACCCATAATTTGCAAACATTCTCAATTCATAAATCAGTAACGATTCAGAAGTGCTTATCGCCACACTACATCATCTTCTAAGAACAGGATCACAATGCAGCTGCTTGCTACAGCTGTGAGGATTTTATGGATACTATCCACAAGTCAAGGAAAAAATATTTTCTGCCAGGACCCACCAATTATTAACATGCTGAGAGACTAAAGGTAAGCTAAAATGAGGACTGATTTACCTTTCACCTCTTATGCATTATGTTTCTATCTGCTTTAAGTTCCAAGTGAAAGGAGCCTGGCACACTCTCTGAAACAGTTAATTTGATTTTCCATTCCCAAATCCATCCTTTCCAATTTGGCACGATGGGAAGATTCTCCATAGAGGTGCAATACGAGTTGCTGCAAATCAGGACTCAGGTGCTTGGCTGGTATCTGCATCCAAAGTTCAGATAACACCTGGCTGCTTTGTCCTGCCTGTAGCTAAAATGATCATTCTCTATCTACCGTAAGTTCAAGGGAAGCAAAAATGCAGACAACTAGATAACAAGCGTACAACAGATTTACAGAAGCCACTGGGCCTTGAAACCCTGCAGGAAGCACCGAAGAAATCGAGCCTCATGGTGTGGTGAGGAGGTGATCAGCTAACTTAGCTGGCACTATCTCCCTTCTTTTGCTCTTGGATAATCTGGTTTTCCTATCAACTATTTTAATAGTCTTTGCTGAATAAAACACACCAGGTTTTCAGGATTTTGCTTTAAACAGTCATGTGATCTGTGTGTGGTTTTGAGGTTTATCTATACAATCCACCTTGGCAATTTTTCTATCAGAGGTTCTAATACTTCTGAAGACAATATCAAAATTATGCATATATGTATGATTACGTACAAAGCTGGCATTATTCAACTGCAAATCTGTAGCCAAGATAAGAATGGAAACTCCCTAAACCAAAGATGATTTAAAAAAGTAATTCCTTTCGATCACACAAGGTCTGGGCATCTCAGGTTGCCCTTTTTCCACCTGCTCCTTCTGCTTGATGTCCATTCCCTGTGGACTGACACACACAGGCCACTACTTGATCCTCACAGCCCTGCCCATATGTTTAGGCTGCCATTAATGTCACGTAAGAGACTAGCTGGAAGAGACACGCTCCAAGGAAAGTGGAGCCAGAACATCCCCCTTCTCCACAGCCAAGTGCATCGTGCTGCCAGCACATCTGCTCCCCACCAAGCCAGTGAGCCTCAAGGTTATTTTGGGACCTGCATCTACACTAACTGGCAGCACAGAGCACCAGCAGTATGAAACACAGTAAGGACCATATAACTGAAACTTGCAATTCAGGGACTAGCCAGCACAAGGGCAACTTTACTGCCCAAAACAAGAAGGCAAACCTGTTTTCAAGGACACAAGACCCCCATGAGGTACTAGCTCCTGATGCACTGCAGTGGAGCAAGCAGGCACCATGGAGACCCATAAGAAGGATTTGGGGATGCCACTCCAAGGCCCTCCTTCCATTTTTGGGTGTGCCTTTATCGAGGTAAATCTTCCAGAGAGAAAGCATGGCCTGCAGTGGCTTCAGGCTGTCAAAGACCAGCCATGGAAGAACATCTGGGCCATGGGCCTTTGTCCCTCTCCCCAGAAGAAAGGCAGCAGGTACCTCACAAGCCACCTTTCCCTTGGGCGGACAGACAAGGCCTGCCACCCAGAGCTCGGTCAACCCACCACGTGGTGCTTGTAAAGGGGAGAGGAGCAGGTAACACAGGAGATTAGCTAAGAAGGATTGGGTGGGGGGGAAGAGGTGAGTTTGGCAGGGAGTAGTCCTCCCCTGGGTTCAGGGGGTCACCTGGGACTGGCAGCAGCATGCCTGTCCCCTTCTCATGGCCAGAAAGCCTGCTTTAAAACACCCACGCTTTCATTTTTATTACTGATTCTATCATTTATTTGCCATAGGGGTAGGGAAGGCTGTGGTCAGGTGCAGCTTTCAGTGAGGACCCCATCCTTGGTGGGGACTCAGCCATTAACTGCACAGGGAGCCATTTACACCCCATCGTGAGGAAGAGCTGCCTGCCCGGGTACCTACGGAATGTGGGGTTGCAAGTGCTGCTCGGCCCCAGGATTGTGCACACTTTTGCGACACTCCTAACTCACCCACCTGAGCATAAAGGTATTTAGGGGTAGTAGATACCCCAGTGTGCTCGAACACCACAAACGAGTCCCCAGCCTCACTTTACCTGGCAGGCATATCAGGAGCCGTGCCTGCCTGCAGGGTCAGCATCTGGTAAAGAAGAGTGAAACAGGGCTTTGGAGGTGGGGAGGGAAATACAGGGAGACTTGTCAGAAAACCGTCACCGGCAAACAACGTTTAACCACCTCTCTGAACAGAAAAATGAGAATTATGATAGCTAAAGCTGCAGGAGACTTCGCCCCCCTCCTCCCAGAAACATGCCTCAGCATTGCCTGAAGTTCGCTTTGTCTCTTCCGTGCCTAGAGAAGCACCCACAGGCTCCAGAGCATGCCCGCTCAGCTGCAAAGCTGCATAGCCTCCTCCTGCAAGAACATACCCCTCCCTCCATACAAACCATGCTCATTTATGTCCTTACAGCCATCCCAGCGACAACGCTATTACTACGAGAATTACTTGCTCAATTATGAAATCAGTAAAGACTGAACTTAGGGAAACAAAGTAATGAAAATCCTGAAACATGAGTGCCTTAAACTCTAAGAAAGTTCAAGTCTCAGGCCCTTCTGTAGACCTTCACCAGCACATCAAGACACAACACCACCAAGACAAGTAAATAGAGAAGATGACACCCAAGGAATAAAAATACTCATTTAGGATCCATCAGCAACAGCCTTTCACATCCCTCAGATTTCCTTGAGGGCTACATCCCCCAGCCAGAATCTTTTCTGCTGTGGGTGGCTGGAGCGCACAGCGGAGGTCCTGGCCAGGACCCAGCCCTCGGATGAGACTTGGGACACACAGGGCTCCAGCCACAGCTGTCCTCACAGTCCTGCTCTCCCAGCGAAAGCTCTAATTTTCAGGCAGGTGATATTTTGACAGCACATTGAAACTGTATGCAGAAAGCAAGTGTTTCACACCGCTACTTATGTGTGAAAACACAGGGGTTTTCCCCCTCATAAAAACATTTCAACAACAAAATAATTGCTGTAGCACTCCTGTGAAAGCAGCAAAACTAGTACTCCCCACAAAGCCATGAACTGGGTTAGAAACTGTAAAAAACTTTAGTTTATGTAAGTACATTATGTTGTTGGAGCCATTCTGTACATCAAGGTCTGATCAGACCACATTATCTGCTGCTGGATAGTCTGTGATTTACACATTACTGTTCATGGGCACATAAAAATAAATGCTTAGACTTTACTCAAATAAGCTGTGGCTTCTAGATATTTAAAATTTAGATGCCAGCTTAAATAAAACATTAATCTAGCATGAATATATATCCAGTCTATTGTCTGAATGGCCTTTCTGTTCATCACCTGAACAGAAATATGCCTTTTGTTTGAAAATAAGAGAGGCATATTCCAAAAACATACAGGTCACAGTTCTACCATTGCACCTTGGGCTATAACAGTATATAAATTAAAATAGTCTCCATTTGTTTTCACTGGAAAAAGTATCCTTTCTTCTTTTTTGCCAGTCTTCACACTCACATATCAAATGGCTTGTAAAAGCATTACAGCTGCTGATTGACTAAGAATTATGCACAGCAAGTAGTTTCCTAAAATGTCCCACATTTTTTACACTTCTCATTTCCACTCAGTTGTCTGTCACACTAACTTACTTTTGGGGCAAAGAACACCTTTTAGTATCCATACAGAACCGAGACAAACAGAGGCTCAGGGTTGGTAGATTCGCTAGGCTCTGTGGCAATATCAACAGCTAATAGGATAAGCTTCTACCAGTTTTCGCTTACAAAAAGGAGATATGTCATACTAACAAGTATCAATCAGTGTCCTCATGCAGGGAAGAATTGCCAGATTTTCACCAATTTATCACAAACCCAGCTATTTTATCTAAGAAGTAACTGAAAGAGGAACTTTGAGGAATGGTGTTAAATAATTCTCACAGAACAAGCAGCCTGTAACAGAAAACCAGTTAAACCCTGGAAGGTCTCCTAGTAAGTACTAGGAGTACAGCAAAACCACCGCACTTGACACGACAGGAAAACAAGCAGACAAAACTACTAAGACGTCTCCTGCATCCAGCTCTGACGAACTGCCACAGGGGAGGTCGGGTCATCTTGTAGCCGACAGTGTGCCAATAATTTCTATTAAATTCTGGTGGAAAAACTCAACATCCGGGGGGGGGGGGG
>VZTL01041732.1:0-16981 GCA_013400535.1 Scopus umbretta | reverse complement strand
AAACTTGGAGATCTTGCTCTCTGAAGTCCTGAATGGGTAGATGCAAGGGGTCAAACGATCCCCCCTGTTTCAGCACACCTTGGCTTCTGGGAAATTGCACCCAGGGTCACTTTGGCACTAACCTTTTTTTTTTTTTTTTTTAAATCTATCCTTTCACTAGGACATTATTTCAAGCTGTCCTCAGATGAGCAACTGCTATAACATGGATGTGGGGGAATGACTTTTAGAAACAAGCTGAATCTAAAAAAGAAAGAAACAACGTTAATTTAAATTATTTTCTCAAACTAGAAACTCTCGTACATGCTTGAAGCAAATGAGGCATTAAAGCTGAGAAAATGCATTGAGGCCCTTCAGCACCACTTCCTTCAGAGGAATGAGAATGGGAAAGGCCCTTTTCATACTGTCCCATTGTCCCAGCCAGCCGCTAGGTGTTCAGCCCCAGAGCTCCAACTAGCAGCACAGTATGGGGTTACCCAGGGCAATGAGCAACAAACAATTTAAAACTTTTCCATAAATCTGAAAAACAAAGAGGCTTTTTATCTCTGCACTGAAAAGAGTAAACGAGCAGAGCCTCCATCCCCAGAGCCCACTGCACCAGCGTGATCAGAGCAATCAAGCTGATGGTCTGACAGCAGACCTGCAGCAGACAGCTCTGTTCTTACAGCAGAGAAATCACTCAAGAAATCCTTCCCAGTTGCCTGCTACAAAAGGTGAGGCCCTTCCCCCTGAACCCCAGTATCCTTCCTGCTGGTAAAAGCATGCTGCTGCTTCTCCTGCTAGTCACACCATCAAGAGGCACAGCTACCTCAAACCTTTCTATGGTCACAGCAACACGACAAAGGCAGAATAAGGCCCACTATTACCCTCTTCCTGAGCTTTAAGGAGAAGCTCATGCTATTTAATAAAAGAAATCAAGCCAGAAACACTTTTTTTTTTTTAAAGCAGCAAGTGGAAAAGCAAAGCAAAAACTTTTTTGCAACCTAGAGAGTGGCACAGAGGAGAGAATAAAGACTGAAATGACTGAAAGCCTGCAGAACATTTTATAAAACAGTTATTTTTTTCCCCCCAACAATGGTACTCTGTCCCTGACATGAATCAAAAATGTCACAAGGCAGTTTGGTGAGGCCTCATGTGAATGCTGGGTATTGAGCTGCAGCAGCTGCAGGCAGACTTTGTGGTTAACCCTGTGAGACTTTCACTGCTACAGCTGGCTTCGATTCTGTCACTGCGTCTGAGCAGCCGCTCCTTCCCACTGCGTTGCTGCTAAATATAATCACAGCCTTATCAGTCTCTGCATTTCATTCCACCACAAGCATCACAGGACCAGTTCAATGGTAAAGACATCAAATTAAGAGATATCTATATATATATATATATAACATATGAGCCTTCTTGCTTTTAAGGTCTTAGATTTTTCAAGTATATAAAGCGTAAACTTAACAGCCCAAAGTGACCTGAACTCAGACCTGTGCTTATTCTGGAAGCATCAGTTCAGTTTGTAAAAACCTGAAGAGGAGAATAAATCATCTCTGCCCAAGGAACATCCCTCCCTACACCACTTTGAAGCCTTCTCTCTGACACCAGTACTAAGAGGTCTGTTGCCATTTCCTTACAATCCAAAGCACTAAGATAGGCTACCCACTTGCATTTTTATCCCCATGGTATCCAGCTCTAAAACAGGACACTTTTCCTAAAACTTTCAGCATAAATGATGCTCTCGACAACAGCCAACTCTGCCAACAGCAGAGTCCAACAAGGCACTAAAGTTAGATTAGTGAAAAGCAAATATTTTATGTCTCAAGGGTCATGAAAGTTTCTGCAGTTCTTCAAGCCTTTGTTAGAAGCCTACTTTATTTTCAGGTTGCCTATTATAAATTTCTCTTCCATTGCAACATGACTTCCCTGCAGAAAAAAGGTAAGGAAAACAGAGCTGGAAGGAGAGGTGCACAGTTTTCAAGACAGACAAGCCGGGTTTTGCATGAAAAGTTTGCTGTAACCAGCTTCAACCACCACATCTTTCCTAAGACAACATTTTGAACAGAGGTCTTGACTAGTCATCTTTAAATAGATTCAGAATTGCTCTAGCAACTCTGAAGTAAACCCCTCATGGAAAAAAAGAAATATGGAATTGGTTTTAAAGTCTAATCAAAACAATTTAGCTTAGTGGAGTAAGTTGCATGTACTTCTATGCACCAGTGCAAGTCCTTGCATACTGATTAGTTTCATTACAGAGGTACAAGCTACCACAAAGGCAGTATATTGGACCAGAGCGCTCCTGGACTAGATTCCTATGCAAAAGAATCAAAACCTCAAAGTCTTGCATTTCATCGATGGATCTATATGCACACAGGGATTTACTTATTGGGTCAAGC
The DNA here is from genome assembly GCA_013400535.1 of Scopus umbretta. Lineage (NCBI taxonomy): Eukaryota > Metazoa > Chordata > Aves > Pelecaniformes > Scopidae > Scopus > Scopus umbretta. The sequence continues at coordinate 14,609 of VZTL01041732.1, read as the reverse complement.
TTTATGCACTTGCATAAGCCCACAGCCAAGTTAACTAAGTAGAAGATCTGTTCACTACTACAGAAGTGATTTAAAACAAAGGCCCTATCATCCACCACCAGTGGAATTTGCAGGAAATTCTGCTGGAGCCCTGTTTTCTGATTGCGTGAATTTTTTCCTTACAGAGCAGGCTTGGCCTTCTGTAGAAGGAAGGCTGCAGTCCTAATAAATATTTGGTGGCTTTTTGCCACTGCATGAATCATCATCGTCTCCCACCTCTATCACCCTGCTGACACCTTCCTCCACCAAACCCCCTGCAATCCAGCCCTCCAGCCAGTATTGTCTTTCCAGCACAAATACGCAATGGATATTTTTAAAAGCAAAGCACTAGAAGATACATATCAACTTAAAACAGAAGGCCTTTGGATGTGGCCTCTCAAAACACCAAGGCATGCGAACATGCATTAGCAATAGCAGCCACCCCCACTTTGTTCCCAGAGTTTTTAACAACAAAGGCAAGGGGAAAAAAAAGGCAAATTCCAATGCAATCAAATTGCTTGTGAGCACACACTGTATGTGCAGGGTGGCAGGGCAGCCAAGAAAGTTCCTGCTTCTCTTTATGAACCCAACCCTCTGCTCCACCTGACAGTGTTTTAGCCTGGAGCATACCTAAGGGCTACAGCACAAACTGCCCACAAGGAGAACAGCAACATGAAAAGCTTCATTGCATCATTAGGCCACAATTTGTGCTAATCCCCCATATTCTGTGGGAGAATGTAAGCACCTAAGAAATTGCCTACCTTTGAAGAGGAGCACTCAAGGTTGAAAATCATCCTTTTCCTAATCCCTTCCCCACCCCTCAACCCCATTTTCTTTACACTAGGGAAAAAAAAAAAAAAAATCAGAAGGCCTCCTTCCCTAATTCTAATGCAAGCTTCCTGACAGCAAACAGGATTGTTTTAATAAGCCTTGGCAAAGCATGCCCGTTTTTAATCACACTATTATAAAAATTAGCAAAAAGAAGAACAAGAGAAAAAGGGACTCCTGGCTGCACGCAAGTGGCCAATAAGTGGAACATGGTGCCATTATAAAACACAGGGATCTGCCGATGCCAAAACCATCCTCTGGTGCCCACCATGAGGCTCCAGCCTGGATTCTGCAAATAAAAATCAAGAAAAGAGGAATGGGCAGGAGAAGAAAACCCTTGCTGCAATGATAAGGTAGAGCTCAGGAGGGAGCTCCCCAGCAGGCACCCTGTCTCCCTCAAACCCCCACCTGGCCCCAGCTTTCCATTGCCTGCTGGGGCACTGGGCTATGCAAAGCTTGGAGCCTAAGCAGCAAGTACTACCAGAGGGGTTGCAGGTTTGGGTGAATGTAGGTGATCCCTTTTCTTTCTCTCCTTCACCTTCCTGATTTTGGCTCTGCAAGCAATGCTTTGCTGTTCAGGTGCAGGGTTTTGTGCTGCAGGGCTCCTGCCTTTCCAAGACCAAGAGCCTGACTACTATCTGCAAGGTGGAAACTTCCTGCAGCACATGCTGAAAAGGAGGAAGGATGTTTACCCTTTTACCTCAGCCAAAATCTGCTTTGATTAATTGTACCCAGCAGCCCAAGCACCCCTGCCTCCCCCACTGAAGGAAGGCCTCTCCTCCCTCCCTTTGCCACTAGCTGCCACCTCCCAGCCTGCTTTCCCCAGAAGACAGAGGTGGCCAGCACCAGCAGCACCTCAAATGCAGCAAAGAAAACAGCTGTAACCTCCCAGTGGCTTCACAGCTACTCATGAATATTATCAGTGCACCTGAAAGTTATCAGCCAAGCAAGGAAGGGGTGCCAGGAGTGACAAGCAAATGAGTGACAGATGAGCAGTACTCTCCTATGCAGGTGTCAGCATCAACCCACTCCTACCTCCCAGGGCAGGGCTGCCTTGGCAGCTGCTGGGAAAAAAGAGCATTTTCAGATCACACATCTTCAGAAGTCGTCTTCTACATTCCTTGCAAAACTCTCAAGGGCTGGGAGACCACTTGGCTACATGGGTTTAGAGCTTGACACCATAAGGCTCTGACCTTTTCCATAACATGGTGAAGCTGAAAAGTGTCTTTTTACTTGTAAAAAGGTTTATGTCACTTGACTAGCCCAACAGCTTTGTGTTACTGATATTCTTCAAGCTTAACCTACATTGTGGTAGTAAGCCTCCTTGCTCGGAGATAAGGTTTATATATCTATTTCTGCCAGCACAACTTACACCTGGACTTAGACAATGCAAGCAAAACACTAAGAACACCACCCAAAAGCTGTTGAAATAAGTAATCAGAATTCCCCTAGGCTTCCCCTTTCCTTCAGCCCAGACTCAGAGACTTTTGCCTACATATAATTTTTCAACATTGATTTGCCCTGTGAAATCAATGGGGCAACTCATACAAGTCAAGGCAAAGCACTCACAGGTCCAGAAACTTCAGCTGTGTAGCATCAGTGGATGAACTTGAAAAAAAGCACTATCATCACAAAAATGTGCGTTAGGTTCCACCCTCCACAAGGCCAGGGGATACATATTGGCATTATATGACCAACCAAATTACCTTAGTAGATGCACAGAGACTTTCATGTTCCATACAAAATTCTACAACTTTGTTCTCACTAACAGGTGTGCATTGTGCATATTTTTAAAAGACTATGTTTACAAATTTAAAATGTTTGGACAATTAATTTATCAGATTGCACAGACAGGTGTCTGCCTCTGATTTTAAAATCAATTTTCTGCTGTAACATAACACTTTAAAAGAGCCCAAGCCTCATCACACAGTCTTCTCACAAAAATTATCTTGGTCAGCTGTACGCTGGCCATAGTGAAAGCTATGTTTCTCTGTATATTTACCTACAATAAAAGCAGTGAAGAGAGGGTTAGCATGTGACAGAGCTGTGTTAAATCTCTGGCAATTTCTGCATTTCAGATTTTGCTTTTTCAACAAATTATATCGAAACAAGATTTTAGTCATCACAACATTTTAACCCTGTTTGACACTGTAGCTAAGGAACAACCCAGTTTTATTCTAATCTGTTCTGAGCTTTCCCACATTTTGCATGCTCTGGACAAAAAAAAAGTTATGGCATTCTGAAACAGTCTAGACAAATCACGTTGCAAAGGTTTCCTGCTACAAGTTTCCGGAAGAATATATTGGCTAATCACATGCAAGGACTATGCCTGAGAAGCAAGAAGTTCATCAACAGCCATAAAAGGGGAAGAAGAAGAAAAATTAGTTGTTCAAATTCACAATGCTGCAAAGGTCTGCTTAAGCCTCTATATGGTAACAAGAATCACCCAAATCCTTTACTGCAGCTCAGCAGTATCTGCAGAGATACCGAAATCAGTAGAGATGCACCTTTGCATCTACTTACTTTAGTTCTTTTCACACACTTTTGGAGAAAGAGTAGCACCATCCATGCTCAGAGCTCAGATGCTAAAGAGCACTTCTGTTTGGCTATTAGTAGACAACACCACACCAGGAATTCTTAATGTGAATAGCTATAACTGCAGGCTTTCATGGGGAAGGCTCAGGTTTTTGTTCTGTAGGTGCCAAGTGCCTGGCATCATAAAGTTGTGGTTGGTAGCCAAGCCTCTTAGACCTCATTGCAAGATAGATAAGTAGCAATTAAGAAAGACCAGAATTCCACTGAAATCAAGTTTTGCTATTGAACAAAACAACAAAAGAAGAAAAAAAAAAAGCAAATCTCCATTTCAGTGGATTCGCGATTTCACAGGAAGTATTTCCTGAGACTCACTATATTATTTCTCTTTTACTTAAGCTTACCAAATTCTAGGGTCAGTATGGCCAAGAAAAAAATACCTGCATGCAATGAAAGCCAACAAGGCAAAGTTTCCTTGCTTAAATGAATCTTGAAAGGCAGGAGAGGACAAGTAAACTCTTTGTTTCTTGCTACTTCAAACCAGACAAAGCATGTATTTGCTTTCTGCCAGCAGTCACACCTTTTTGGACCATCTTACCATCATCAAGGGGAAGATCCCAGATCTCTGCTCTGTTTTCTAAAGTATCACTCACTTCAGTGACTGGGAGAAAAACAGGGGGGAAAAAAAAGGCTTATTTCTTTGCAGGGTTCCCACCCCACTACCCCAGTTGTATGCTCCCCTGGCACAAGCTCTGACAGTTCAGCCTCAATCCTGCCCCATGGTTGGCACCTTACCCATCCAAAAAGGTCTTCCCCTATACTCAGCTTCTTACAGCAGAGGGACGTCACTAGTTAAGGTGCTCCTGAAGGACCATAGTTGGTTCTGCAGCTCCAGCACACTTCCCAGCTCAGAGACCTACACCTAATCACAATAATTTTTGTTGTAATTAACTGGTAACTGAATGAGCAACAAAGCCAGAGTGAGATCTCAGATGTGCTGCCACATCCCTCCTACCTCCTGGCCACCACTGAGGGGTTTTATTTCTCATTAGGACAAGCACATCCCACCATCCATCCTCCAACCTGCATTGCTCTGTGCAGGACTGATTTAAAGGGAAAGGTGAACAGTGCCCATCCTGAAATCCCTTTGCTACTCAGCTCCAGGCTGCTGGGCCACAAGCCTTTCCGAGCCCCTTCCCCAAAGGCCACCATGTTTATGGTGGTGGCCCAACCACCCAGTGTCCCCCTCCAACAGCCACCACACGTTTCCCACCCATTGTCTCTCTGCCATTGTCCTGGTTCTTCTTCCACAGAACAGCCACAACAGCACTTTTCATCCTTGAAATGCACTGCACAAATGGGGAGCACAAGTCAAACAAAAGCTACAGCCACTCTGTTTACTAGGGAGAAAGATCAATGGGCTTCAATGAAAGGACAGGAAGCTGATGTTCTCACTGTAACTTGCTGGTAAAACAGTGAATAGTGCTATGGAGGCTGACAAAGGCTCTTTTTTCCCCTCTTTTTTTTTTTTTTTCTTTAAATGAAGAATCCAATGGAGAGGGTTATCGTGTAGTTATCAACAGGCCATGAAATGGGAAACATCAGCAAGTTTATTCAACTCTTTTGTTTGCTCTTTGAGGGAGTTAAACAGAAGCCTCAAAATGCACACGAGGGGGGGGGGGAAGAAGACAGAAAAAAAAAAAAAAACATCAGAATAAAAATCACACAAGCAAAAAACCAAACTGTTAGGATTAAAAAAAAAAATCAAGTAGGAGCACAGGTCCAAGGGATTTGCAGCCATGTTTGTTCAGCATCTTTCCTGCGTTCAGGGTGCATAGAGCATCCCAATGGATTGGCAAGGAAGAGCGTGGCCAACCTATGGAAACAGGTAACCTCTCTGTACATTCCCAAAAGGCCACTGCTGTGACATGCCAGACCTTAGAACCATATTAAAAGCACTACACATGGTGTTTATGTAATTAGGCCCTTCAGGTACATCTGGAGCACTCTGGGATGCTCTAGTCTAGTCACCATCTACAGCTTATCATTTACCTGGCACCATAAAAAGGGAGCTGTGCTCTGGTGGAAATACCACTGGATTGAAGCCTACTCATAAGTAAGGAGTGTGTTGTCCTTCCACAGACATGGCCCCTCTTCTCTTACCAATGCTTTTTGCATGTAGTGAAATAACATTTGGACTCATGAAAGTGTTCTTAAGTCTGTGGATGTTTTAAAAATGTGGTGATATAACTGGTATCAGAACGAATGCTGCTGAAAGAAGGGAAAACCTGTGTATAAACATATGTCATATTCCCCAGCACCTTCAAACTATGTGAATCTGTCATACAGCCTACATGCATACATTTGGCTTGTGCATTAAAAATATTAGACCTGAATATTTAGGTATACCTAATACATTGTGCACACAATATACATCCTACATGCATGCATAGGTCTGCAATGCTGGTAAAGAATTAAAATGCTATCATATAACCAATGCCAAGTGTTTTGCAAACATGAGAAGCGAAAATCATTTTGCTCTCCGAGGACTCCTTCACAATGTCCTACATATAAAATTTCAGACTCCAAATTCAAAGTGAAGCTTAGCACAGGGGAAATTGTGATTTTCCTTGAAGGCTCAAAGGAAAATTCAGGATTATATGCAAGACATGAGGTTAGTTATTAGTAATGTTTTCTTCAAAGGACTATAGAAACTGAGAGGACTGATGTCATGGGAAAGCCAAGGAATTGGTGAAAATGTTTTTAAAGATTAACCATTTCATTTACTGCTTTTGAAGAACTGTAAAGAGACTTGGTAAGATTTCCTTCCTGCTTGCTTTATGCCAGAAGTACGATTCCTTGGGCTTATTGCTTGCAGTGAGCCTGTCTTCCGACTTAAAGTTTCTCAGCCTCATTTTATACATTGATATAAAGCTGGTACCTGCAGCAGTCTATCCAGCAGCCTGAACACAGCAATACATCAGCAACATATATCCTTCCCACTGAGCACACATTGGCTATTGCAAAGCCACTAAGAGCCTTCCAGTTCACACTAACTTCTGAGGGGTCCCAAGTGGCCAGGGATGGAGACATGCATGGGGTATGGTCACTCTTGTTCATTCTATGTGAGCGCTATTTGCCCAAGCTACTGTCATGGAGCTAAATTAAACTAGAAGCATGTGAGTATTACACTGTTTGGCCCTAACATGAGCATGCTTGAAAAGCAGATGGGACATACACTGGTGTTGCAACTGCCCTCCACCTGGTTACCCTCCAATGTTGCTTGGAGCCCATTTGTCTTGCACAAGATATGCATGGAGGGAGGGATGTGAAGGCAGGCTTGAAGTAATCTCAGCCACATTCAGCTTTGCCCACCTCTGCCTCCTGTGTCAGACCCCAACAGAGCCAAAACAAAGGTAAAAGCATGCTGCTCCCCCAGGATCTGTGGCAAATGTCCATACACACAGGCAGCCAGAACTTGGGCCTCTTTCTATTCCTTCTTTTAATGAGAATTGACAGGCCAGTGCCTCTACCAGTGTGGCTTGCACCAGGAATAGAGAATGTGTAACAGTTCCTTCTCACCCCAAATAAAACTGAATAGAAGAAATGTTGCTTCTGCTAGGCATTAATTTCATATTCTGTAAATTCCTTGGAGTGGTTCTAGTTATACATCACTTCAGGTTTTTCACTAAATCACAAAAATCAACATTGTTACCTTCCAGATATAGTTGAGATGCAGTTTTTATCTATATACAGATAGTGTCAAAAATAGCTATCCCTTAACATCTCTGAATGTGGGTGCTCCTTCCAGAAAAAGAGTTTACTTGACAAGGTATTCAGCAACAGTTATTACACTTGAAGTGCATATCCTGCCTTAATCCAACAGAACTTTCAGCTTTCGTTTGGAGGCATAACAGTTGAACTGATCTTTTATACAGGGGGACAAATTTAATTTTCCAGCTCCAATTTGGAAAAGAATGCCTATTCATGACAGCACTAAAGCCTCACTGAAGTCAATGGGACCTAAACACATGTTTACAATTAACCATGTGCTTAAGTGGTGGTCTGAACCGGGTGCATAAATGTGAAGTCAGTAGGTCTGCCTGCATAAGAAAGAATTATCAGTCTGGGAGAGAATTACAGAATTTGGCTATAAGAGGCTGGAGGATTAGTAACAAATGTGTCATTCCTGTAAGTAATTTACTTAAACCAAAGCATGGCAGAGCTATTTATGCACTCAGACTAATTTGAAGGACAGACTTAGAAAATAATTATCAACCAAGGACAACTGTAGATTTGTAATAATATATCAAAATCACCAACTGGCTTTCAAATGAGATCTACAGAACTGAACATCCTGCTTAGATTTAATGAGTTCCAGCCCGTTTCAGAGCTAGGTTGTGACTTCACGCAGAAGACTGAGTAAGTAGCAGTGCAGGCCAGAGAAGTAATTGTGGCTCCAAAAAAATGAAACCAAAGAGCACATTTCAGAGCCTTCAAACCCTCCCAAAATTATTTTTTGCGGTAGCAGTTATGAGAAAAATATGAGGAGCCATCAACAGAGCCTAAGGCACTTAAGGTCCCAACTCTCCTTGACTAATAAGGGTCCTGTAGACTGTCAAACACTTCTCTGGGTACTCTTAGCATAACTTAACAGTGAGGATAAATCCCTGGATTGGCCATATTTAAAGAAATACATTATGATTTCCAGGCAAGCTTATCATGTACATCACTTACCCTCCTTCTTTCCAGGCTTACTCAGTATTACTGGCATGTGAATAGCTGGTACACCTACATTTGGTGAAGTTTGAGAACTTCTGTTACACAGAAGACAAGGAAAGGGAATCATCTCCAGGTATCACTCCAACTCTGTAAGACCAGGTGGCCAAGGCGGCCAACAGCATCCTGGCTTGTATCAGCCACAGTGTGGCCAGCAAGAGTAGGGAAGTGATCGTGCCCCTGTACTCAGAACTGGTGAGGCCACACCTTGAAGACTGTTCAGTTTTGGGCCCCGCACTACAAGGAGGACATCAAGGTACTGGAGCTTGCCCAGAGAAGGGCAACAAAGCTGGTGAAGGGTCTGGAGAACAAGTCTTATGAGGAGTGGTTGAGGGCACTGGGGTTGTTTAGTTTGGAAAAAGAGGAGGCTGAGGGGAGACCTTATTGCTCTCTGCAGCTTCCTGAAAGGAGGGTGTAGTGAGGAGGGTGTTGGTCTCTTTGCCCAAGTAACTAGCAATAAGACAAGAGGTAATGGCCTCAAGTTCTGTCAGGGGAGGTTTAGAGTGGATATTAGGAAAAATTTCTTTACTGAAAGAGTGGTGAAGCATTGGAACAGGCTGCCCAGGGAGATGGTGGAGTCCCCATCCCTGGAGGTGTTCAAAAAACGTGTGGATGTGACACTCCAGGACATGGTTTAGTAGACATGGTGTTGTTGGGTTGATGGTTGGACTAGATGATCTCAGAGGTCTTTTCCAACCTTAATGATTCTATGATCAATGAGAAGTTTAGCAATTAAGACGACTTAAACCAAATAACCCTTAGGTTTTTTTAAAAATGAGTGCTCCTGCTACACTTTAAATGCATTATAGCCATAGCTGGCTATGGAAGGTGACCCTCCAAACTGGAATGACACCACCTTTTTTCAGTGCCAGAAGTTGAAATCAACAACAACAAGAATTTGAAGAGCATACAAGTGAATGGAACCCTCCAAGGCAATGCAGGTCTTCAGCAGCTCCAGCTCAGCTCACCCCAGGGCAGCTGCATCTCACTGGCCCCATGCCAGAAGGCTGCAAGTCCTCACAGGTTCCCAGGGCAGTAGTGGGAGCCATCCCCTCCAGATATCTCCCCTCCTCTTCGCCATCTCCAAAAGTAGCAGAAACAACAGGCCAGGCATCTGTGCTGGCTTTTCCATTTGCAACAGGTAACATTCATACCCTTGCACTCAGAGCTACATGTGACTATTTTAAGGCTTCACAGGTAATAACCCAGCTCCAGAGGCTGTGACAGCTCTGGAAGTTACTAATTAATTCACCACAGCTGCTCTGCCCTCTCCACAGCTAACTAAATCTGGTAAACATGTGGGTTGTCAGGCTAAGGAGTGCAGGGCTCTGAGGTATGACGAGGGATATACTATTTCCTGAAATTTTCCTCTACTGAACTCAGGATACAACTCTATGGAGTCAACATATTAAAAAAAAGCATTCCTTCAGATGAGTGCTAAGTGCCTATGTACATAAGGTACAGCATGCACACAAGCAGGAACAGCATTACTGCCACTGAAGCAACTTACGTGCACCAGAGCCCTGATAGGGCTGCTGCTGCTGCATTTAGGCATATCCATGTGTCTCTGGCTTCCCAGGATAAGTTCCAGTATGGTGTCCTTCCTGGGACCCTCTCAAACATACCCAAGGGACAGGCTCTCTACCTGCAGACCCTTTCACAGAAAGCTGCCCTGCACTCCCAGGACAAGTGCCAGCCATCCAGTTGCTTAAACAGACTTTTCCCCAGAATTCAGATATTATACACACACAGGATTGCAGCTGGTCTCAGAAGCACAGGAAAACTGAAGCAAATAATACACTTGACTTCCAGCAGGTCAAGAAATATACCTTCCTAAACAGCAACAAAATACCACTACCTATTTACTTGCTGCCATTCCTTCAAGACCCTGAGACATTTCTGAGGCTAACAGCAGTCTTTCACAATACTGGAGCCCTTTCTTCCACTACACAGGTCCAAACCTTCTGCTAAATCAACCCAGCATGACTCCAACCCCTGCAGTCACTGCATCCCCTTTCCTAAAACAACTGCTGAGGAGCCTGTTTTAAAACATCACAGCCTCTGTTTCAGCTGATCCACCTGATCGGCTTTAACAGGTGATCAAAGGCCCAGGCACATCATCTGTTGCTTAATTACCACCAGCTCAGACTGGAAAAATAGGCTAGGAGGCCATCCCTTTGCCCAAGCATGCTCTGCCTTGGTGTATGATCATCCAAACATCATTACCATCACTGTGGGCTCCGGGCCAGGTGCAGGAATTTCTCCTGCTGTTTTCTATGGGATTTAGATCAGCACAGAGGCAAAAAGCAAAGGGATAAGGCAAAGAATTCCTGTGCATAACCCGGAATTTGTAATCTGACATGGATACACCCAGTTCAATATCAAACTCCCCAGAGCAATTCCCCAATTTGCCACACTGTGTTTGGGACAGACTAGAAGTCTGCTGAGGAGGGTCTAGGTATACTCTCCCAATTCAGGGAGTCTTTGCTGTGCTGGGGGTGGACAGAGAGCAGCATAAACCCCTCAGTTTCAGGGCTGATCCCCGCATCGGTGTCAGGTGCTGGCAGCTTGCTCACTGGGCACAGGATGGGATGCGGGATGTGAGCAGCAGAGCGGGTCTCTGCCCTGCCCCTGTATCACCAGCCCAACCCACGTGCCGTGACCAGCGCCGGGCAGCTATCACAGAGCAGCATATGCTCCACAGCTTCTGGCTGGCTTTGGATGCACCAGATGCAGCTGGTCAGCAGGCTGATCAGCAGTATTTGGCACATGGGCTCCCAAAGCTGGAGAGAAACCACAGTGCAGTGCTGGGAATATATGAGTTGTCAGCACCGCAGTGGGAAAGCAAGAGACAGGGATGAATGGAGGCCGCCGAGCTGGTTAAATCTGCGCCTGCATGCACACCTGCCAGAGGACAGACCGACACGGGCAAGGAGGCTGGGGCGCGAGGGGTCAGGCAGCTAGGCCATGGACACACTGTGAGTCGGTGGCACAGTCAGGTACCAGGATTAACATGATGGAAGAGAAATAACTCTCCTGGTTTTGAGTCCACGCTCCTCGCCCCTACACAAAACAGCCCCTGAGGCCATAGCATTCCTTTCCTCAGCCTGCTTCCCCTCATCCTCGTTGTAAGAAAGGGTCCTGGCTTCCAAAATGCAGTATCTCTGCTCAGCAGGCCCTGTGCCCTCGATCGCCTGCTTCCTTGCAAAACCCTCTGTGCTAGAACGCTGGGCTCATCGCGTCCCGCTGCCACAGAAGCTGCTGCCATCAGTGTTGTCACTCGGCACAAGCAGCAAGCAGCGGCAGGCCCGTGGCAAGCACAAAGGGAAACAAAGCCGGGCTGGAGTGGCAGAGCAAGCCCCTCCGGGAAGTGGACCCCTTCTTTCATTGGGATGCAATGTGCAACACTGGCTGCAGTGTGATTTGGAAGCAGCAAAAGGCACGCCAACATCAAAGGGGCACTCATCAGCCCAGAGAGGCTTCTTGCAACCATTATTCTCATTATTCTTTCACTTTTTTTCTTTTTTTTTTTTACTTTTTTTTTTGGGAAGCGGACTTCGTGACGCATCGCATGAAGTATTCTGCTCACCTCATCCACCTCCCAGCCAACAAACCCAAGGTGCGCTGCTTGCACTAATGAACTCCCTCCTGTGAGCCCACATGGTCCCCACACCCTCTGCGACTCGTTAAGCCAAAACTTTGCTCCTCCCTAATCCTGTGCACGTACGCGCACACACACACGTGTGTATGCAGAGCAAAACGATACACTCCTCCTGGACAGGAGGTGGGAAAAAAACCCTCTTTGCTCTTTCACATGTCTTGTCTCCTAAACCTCACAGAGGGGGGCTACTTGCACTGGGCTGCCGGGGGTGGTGGGGCTGGCGCGGGCGCTGCGTGTCCCTGCAGCTCCCTGCAGAAGGCCCCTGGCTGGTGAGCAAAGGGCTGGGGCAAGGATGCAGGCGGGCAGCCAGGGAAACCCGGCTGATGCAGCATTTCAGCCAGGGCAGAAACCTGAGTAACACTTGCCATCCACAGCTGCAAGCTGGAACGACTGCCCAGGCCCTTGCAAAAGCGCGCAAGAAGACATCAGGGCCCTCAGGACGGCCAGGCAGGGAGAGGGGTGAGTGTGGTCTGCGGGCTGGCAGCAGGAGGAGGCAGGGCAGCCACCAGCTTTCCTCCGGCACCTGCCAGAGCAGTGGGGTGGTTGGAGGAGGATGACGGTCTGGGCGGAGCAGCCCAGTGGCTGTGCATGCTGGGGGCGTGTTAGACCTGCAGAAGCACAAGGAGGTATTTTTACTGCACTTAAGTCAGCAGCCTACTCTGTTCTGAATACAGGTAACCAAGCTGAACGCCCAAAGGAGGTGCTGCAGATACCCTCAGAGAACTGTCACTTCAGCAGGCCAGGCAGGAGCCAAGTCACTCCCAGCAAGACCCGACACCTCCCAGAGCTCCCCTGGCTGAGATGCCTTCACATTTTCTGAACAGAAATGCATCCCACGGACTGGCCCACTTTCTGCTATTTCACTATTATGCAGAATAGTCTGATTTTTATTGTGTTACAGAGCTCTTCTGTACCTAAAATCTACCTGCGGGTTCTCCTGCAGGTGCACAAAAGTGAGCTGCTGTGTTTGGTATCAGCTGAGGAGGGGGAGCCTTGCGAGGGAGGTTGCTGTCTGCTCTGTAGCATCTTTTTGGATGCTTGGGTCCTTCTCCGCAGAGGGTGGATGTTGCACTAACGCACATTGAGCAGTACAGGGCATGCAGATCATCCATTAATGTCGGAGCAAAGGAACTGCTTGTGACAGGACGCTGTGGGCACCGGGGGTTGGCATGGCTTCAAAAGGCAACCAGGGAAATTCATAGCAAAGGCACACATGGAGGGCCAAGAGCTACAACATCGATCCTAGGTCAGGCAGTCCCTGAGTCACAAATTGCTGGGGACTGGATGAAAGCCATGCACAAGTGACATGATCTGCTTGCCAAGCCCTCCTGCTGCATCTGTGCTAGCTGTGCAGAGACCGAGCACGCAGCTAGGTGGACCGCTGCTCTCAGTGAGGAAGGAGGGAGTGGGGCCAGCATTTTCCCAGTCTCTTCTTGCTCCAGACGGGTGTCTTATCCCCTGGGGGCCCTGGGATGCTGGGTAGCTTTGTAGTCCTGCCAGCACGAGACAGGGAGAGCGTGCCCCTGCACACGCGTTCCCGCTGCGCCGTGCCGCTGGCTCCCTGGAGCAGGCAGGGATGCAGCTCCCAGGACCCTGTTGCCTGCTGGCGGGAGAATAATATGGATGCGTAACACTAATGACTGGCTGGGGCAATTTATCGAAGCTCTTTTGTGGCAGCTCATGCCCTGTGAAGACAAAAGAGAGGCTCAAGTCATTAGATCACCAAATTTAGGGCCTGACCCAAACTTTGAAATAAAGCTTCACCCGAGAGAGAAAAGCAAGGGAATGACTCAACTTTGTCTGTGCACGCATGCGTGTGATCCAGGCGACCTCCCTTCGCTTCAAACCACCGGCTCTCACAGGTCTTCTCACTGCCCAGCAGGATTAGGCACATTCGGAGGCTTCAGGATTCACACCAGCCGTTGGGATGTTTTATGAAGCAGAGTCAGCCCAAGCCAAGATGCAGCCCTGGGCTGCTGGCGTGGTCCCTCGGGTGCTGACACAGGGGCTGGCAGGCTGAGCAGAGAGGTCAGGGATGGAAAGGACCATGGAGAATAGACTCATTCCTCCCTGCCAGCAAGCTTTCTCTTGAGTCACTGCGGAGCACATTTAACACCACAGCATTTGGAAAGAGCCCATGTGGCACATATAGGCTATGCTAGAGACATATTGAAGTTTTCTGACCTGGCAGCAGGCACAGTGCCAGTGCACTTACATATACTTTTTTTTTTTTTTTTTTTAATTTTGGCTACTTACTTACTTGCCTGTCCCACTTCTGAGCAGGATCTTCCAACTAGTTGTTTGCAATAACCCTGAAAGGCAGGAAATGGCATGTTCCCACACTGGAGACTGACCATGACATCACACCAAGAACTGATAGGAAACACTCCCCGCAGCTGCCCCAGCAGCTCCACCGGGCCAGCACACACAGACCAGCCCACCCAGCACTCATCGGGACAACAAGGAGCCTCCCTGGCCACATGCACACGGAAGCCCGCACCAAAGGGACCTGGCAGCGTTTTGCACAGATGTGCATTTCCTATGCAGCGGACAAAAGCGAATTGCAGGCTGGATGGCCTGGGAGCATCAGCAGCATGAGCAAAGGCCTCTGCTTCCCCCCGTGCCACCAAGGGAAAAGGCATGCAGGCAGCAAACATTTATCGGGCAACTTGTGCTGAAAGAGCCTGTGTCCTCTCTGGCAGAGGAGCAGGAGCAGAAGCAGCACGAGGCAAGTCAGGAAAGAGGTCTATGGGGGCGATGGAAGTAGCGTGGTGTCCTGGTTTCAGCTGGG
>VZTL01041730.1:0-10754 GCA_013400535.1 Scopus umbretta | reverse complement strand
GTGCGGAGCCCCCGGCCCGCCCCGTGCTGCCCGCCGCGGCATCGCTGGGCCTGAGGGGCCGCCGCCCTGCATGCGCCGGGGCGGGGGCTGCTGTTAACCGCCCTGCTCCGGGGGATCTCTCCTACTGTAAAACCCCCTCTTTCTAATAACAAAAGACCCACAACGATGAAAAGTTAACATCTGAGACTTAATTGATATCCGGTAGCTGCGTTGAACAGTATTCTCAACTGTTATCCTGCGTATTCCGAGAAACGTATGAAGTTAGACCTAATTAAACAGACTTTTCCTTTGGATTAGTCAATGAAACGTTTTCTTCCCCCACTCAGATTACTTCGTTTGGAGAGTAAACGCTTGGAGAGGAAAATGACATCGATTATCAAGTTGACTACGCTTTCAGGGGTGCAGGAGGAATCTGCCCTTTGCTATCTGTTGCAAGTAGATGAATTTCGTTTTCTTTTAGACTGTGGATGGGATGAAAACTTTTCCATGGATATTATTGATTCTCTGAGGAAGTAAGTAGTTCAGTTCATACACTTTTTTTTTTTAATAGATCTTGTCCTTTTCTGAACATTTTCAAAATACAGTGCCATGGTATGTGTATGGTGATGTTAAATCCAAAATTGTTTGTTTTTTTTTTTAATGTGTAGTATGTTTTCTATGAAGGGAATTATGCTGTTGAAGCATTTTCAGTAAAAACTTGGGTTTTTTTTCTTGTGAGTCTGAGTTACATCTGTTAACTGTAAGTCTCAAACTGTTCTGTATTTGTTTTGGCTTGGGTGTTTTGGTTTTTTCATAAACATGACATACAGCAGAGTTTATGAGAGACTGACCTTGGATCTAAGCTAATTTAGAATGGTTAACAAAGTTTTAAATGAAAGAATCCTTAGTGTATTTAGGCTGAATACAAAGTATTTCAACTCTCACCTCTTGTTTCAAGTTGAATAGACTGTCAGTCAGGAAAACAGCTTCTGTTAGTTATCTCAGCCCTGCAAAGAAATAAACCTGTCTCGACTTTAATATTGAACTTCTTCAGGTTTCCAGCAAGGAGCTTTGTTGATGCAAGTATTGATTACAAGGTTAGGACTGAAACATGGAAATTCCTGAAAGAAACTAAGCTTTGTGATGCTATTTTTGTAGATTTACTTTTCTAGCATTGACACACTTGTAGTGTTTAAAGCCTTTTAACTGGGGATTATTATGTACTAAGTATAACTTCTAAAAAATTTTTAGTATCTTATCTGAGAAGCAATTAGATAAAATCACCTTTTTAATACCAGCTATCAAGAAGAATGTGTGTGCCCCAGTAACTACGTGAAGGAACAAAAAGCTTTCAGCCCAACTTGTATTTTCACTTGTTGCGTATGTTTTATGCCCTCAAGTTTTTCAATTATGATAGGCAGTAAGTTTTCAGTCCGGGTTCTTATTTTGTGTAACGCTTTGCAAGAAAAAACTCTTCTGTTTTTAAAATGAATAAAACCCCCAAAATTTATGTGCTACTTTTCTTAAATGATATATTTGACCTTTTCTGTTTTTAAATAAATTTATTCTTATTTGATCCTTATCAGTTTAAGGATTGTTGTGTCTTTGGTCCTGTTACTTGGTCTTTCTCACCAGAAGAAAAGTTGTAGTCTGTTTTAGGTTTTTAGATGTTAAAACAATTTGTAGTGTGTCTGCACTGGTAATATTTTTAGCCCCTCAGTTAATGTACTTTCTGGTGTCCAAGTATATATTAAGGTCTTTCTAATCAAGAATTTGATGTGAAACTTATGTCTTCCAGACCTTGAAATTATGTTTTCAGAAGTCACTTGCATTTTTAAGTACTTGAACGTTTGGAAATATCTGTGACTTCTAATTATGATTTTAAAAACTTTGTGCTAAACCTGGAAGGGTTTAAATTTTCTTGTTTCGCATTCAGACTGTGTAACACCATACATAACTCTTTCACCACCTTCTGTTGTCCCTCTTTTTGTAGACATGTACACCAGGTTGATGCTGTTCTTCTTTCTCATCCTGACCCTCTACACCTTGGTGCTCTTCCATATGCAGTTGGAAAAATGGGGTTGAATTGTGCCATTTATGCAACTATTCCTGTATATAAAATGGGACAGATGTTTATGTATGATCTCTACCAGGTATGTTTAAGCTAATACTTTCATACACCAAGTCTTTGATACAGTAGAGCGCTCAGGTTATTGAACGCTCTATACTTCTTATTTGTTTTAGTCCCGCCATAACACTGAAGATTTCACACTCTTTACATTGGATGACGTAGATGCAGCCTTTGATAAGATACAACAGCTGAAGTTTTCTCAGATTGTGAATTTGAAAGGTAAAGTTGTCACCAAAGTTTCAATAAATGACTTTTAGTGAAAGGCAACAGAGTCATTAAGAGTTCAAGTAACTTTTTTTTTAAGGGGAGTGAGTTTTGAAATGTTATGCATTTTGCAGGGCTGAATTCAGTAGCCCTGTGTTCAGTCTGTATCAGCTGCACGGTTGCCTCAGTATGTGGAAATGGGTAGAATTTCCACTTAATGAGGAGATCATGCCAAAGCATGTTTAGACATTTGTTTCCTTTGTATTCTTGTAACTTTTCTTGGAATTTGCTCATGTCTCTCAAAAGCATTTACTTCATGCCCAGTGGTAGATACCTCTGAACTCTTCAGTAACCAGTTACACAAAGGAAAGCTTCCTCAAGAATGAATAGGTTGCACAGATTGAGTTACAGCATGTGAATGATTTAATGAGGAAGTCTTCACTGACTGAATGATACTCAGCATAGCTTATTGCTATGAACTGTGGTATCTGGAGAATCAGCAGCTTTTCACTTTTGTTGAATTTAAAGGTCAGAATGAAGCAGAAACCCTATTCTTGAACAAAGACACATACAAACTGACCACCAGCAGCTTGTCTCTGAGATACAGTACCTCCCAGTTCCTGAAGACTGCTTGCCAAAATACTTGCCCTGTAATTTGGAAAATAGAAATGGGATGCCACCCTTGAAAGGCTGCTGACCCTTTTTCAAGACATTTGTAGCAAGGCTACGTCTGTGCTGCCTACTTTTACATCTTGAAAGTAATGTTAGTGAACAACTTTTTTAAAACACCCTACTTCTTTCATATTTAATGGAAGCGATTTGAAAAGACTGGATGGGTGCATCTAAGAAGGTAATATATGCTTTCATTATTATTAAAGATGTGCGCTTCTGCTCAAGTTGGTGGAATGCAGCAAAGGCAGTGAGTAATGATGATGGGCAGTCTAGTTTTACTCTGACAAAGGTACAGGCTAGCACCAGTGACGAGGAGCACAGTGCGTTTAAATAAAAAAAGGCATCAGGTGCTGAAAAGATCCATCATCCCTGACTACAGCACATCCACTCCTTTCCTGGTATTGTTTGCCTTGCATGTTTGTCATTCTGGAAAACTTCCAGTTTTTGTAATTTGTATGTGTTTTTGTAAGTACCTAGGCAGTGAACGATAAAGGAAACATTTTGTGTTGTCCCAGAGAGGGGTCTGCCTTTCACCAGTGTATTTGCGCTCATGGGATATGTCATATAATTCTCTGTTGTTTAGGTCTATAGCTGCAGGAGCACTGCAGTGCCTCGAAGTAACGGTGGGGGTGGGAGCGGGAGCGAAGTTACTTATCTTCACTTTAGTTTCTTTTTCTGGAGGCAAAACAGAAGTGAATTGCAAGAAATTGTGAAGTTACTGGTTAGATGGGAAAGACAGATATGTTACTGATTTTTCATCCTTCATTTGCCTTTTTTCCCTGGTTGCGTAAAATTACTCTCTCTTAATCAGAGTAATGGACTTTAATACATGTAATGTACCTCAAATACTGAAAATTTTTGTAGGCAAAGGACATGGTTTGTCAATCACACCATTGCCAGCTGGCCACATGATAGGAGGCACAATTTGGAAGATTGTCAAGGATGGAGAGGAAGAAATTGTTTATGCAGTTGATTTCAACCACAAGAGGGAGATGTAAGTTCAACATAGCAAAATATATTTCTTAGATGTTGTGTTAGGTGTGCATCACTTAGAGTGTGATAAAGAGGTATGGAAGTAGCAGTGCCTTTCCAGCCATAAGATGATCACTAATTTCATTTGCATTCAGGTTAATCAATTTGGAACAAGCATTAGCTCTGGGTTTCTTCATTCCGCTCTGTTTTATTTATTTGTAAGTTTGAAGCAAGAAACATTCAGCTACTGAGGAGTTTGGTTTCTGTACATGCAACATCTGGAAGCTAGCTGTGCTATTTTTTCTCATAAAATAGAAAAGCAAAAAGTGAGATTTCACCTTTTTTCCACAGCCATCTGAATGGATGTTCCTTGGAAATGTTGAGCAGGCCTTCATTGCTTATTACAGATTCATTTAATGCTACTTATGTACAACCCAGGAGGAAGCAAAGGGACGAACAGCTACTGAGTATGTATTCTGTCTGGGCTTGAAAATAGCATTAGTGTGATTTATAAGCCACTATAATTTGTTTTTCTATGAGAAATTCATCAGCATCCGAAGTAAGAACCTTTATTAGAATTTAACAAATACTGAATTACTCTTTTCTGATGGTACTGATCATATGGGTTAAACATTTTCCTGAAAACAATTAATCGTATTTGAAAACAGTGTATTTTACCCAGTGTTAATTAATCTCTTTTTAAGGGATTTTTAAATGACCTTCCTCAGCACATCCTTTTTTAAACTCCGTTTTACTGTTGGTTTGGGTTTTTTTTAAATAAAAGAAGAAAAAGAAAGAAAAAGTAGTATCAAGGCAGTGAGATCTTCAGAGCTACCAAGAAAACTCCATCTCTCCAATTTGGGTGGAAAGACGGTTTTGGATCTCTTTTGAAGTCTTAATTTATTTCTGTGATCAATCTGCTTTTGATCATGATTGCTAGTGTGATGTAACAAAGAAAAAAATCAAGCTACAAACATTCTAATTTTGGTTCAAAGTATAAGTGGGTTTTTTGTTTTTAATTCTTCTTAGCTAATGTTTTAGAGACATTACGAGGTGATGGAAACGTATTAATAGCTGTGGATACAGCAGGCAGAGTTCTGGAACTTGCTCAACTTCTTGATCAGATCTGGAGAACGAAAGATGCAGGATTAGGAGTCTACTCTCTAGCACTTCTGAACAATGTCAGCTACAATGTAGTGGAGTTCTCCAAATCACAGGTTTGTTTTCATTTTAAAATGCAATTTGAAGAGGGTAATGGAAAATGTATGCAAAAGCATTTTGTTTTTCTAACAGTGAAAAATGGCAAAATACTGGGTGGTGTTGTTGTTCTATAGTACGTGTTTGTGTCTCAAATCTTTTGATTAAGTAACAGAGAGTCCAGTCATGGCTATGGGCATGTTTCTTGATACTCGTTTCTGGTTTTGTCACAAGACTTGTTAGCATAGTTTACAGCTGTTAAAAAAGAGGACTTGTTTCTGTGTTGTTTACGTTCAGCATTATTTTTACACTTGCTGAGAAGCAGTGATGTAATTATGTGCATATTGCGTCCTGTACTTCATATCAAGTTTGTACATTATTGTAGAACTTCTATTCTTATAGATAACTTTTTCTTAATATATATTTTAGGTTGAATGGATGAGTGACAAGTTGATGAGGTGCTTTGAAGACAAGAGAAACAATCCTTTTCAGTTCCGCCATCTCTCCTTATGTCATAGTCTGTCAGATCTGGCTCGAGTGCCTAGTCCAAAAGTTGTTCTTGCCAGTCAACCTGACTTAGAGTGCGGTTTTTCTAGAGATCTGTTCATTCAATGGTGCCAGGATTCCAAAAACTCTATAATTTTAACTTACCGCACTACACCTGGAACATTAGCACGATTCCTGATTGATAATCCTTCTGAAAAAGTTATAGATATTGAGGTAAGAATTGTCTGTATATCTCAGGGTTCTTTGTTGTGGGCCATCTGGGGGAATATGAGCAAAACTGAACTTAGTTTCCTTTTTGATATACTGAAAACACTTCTAGTGGTAGAGGGAAATCTGAAATCAGTATGTTATATGTTTAATCAATTGTGGATAACCTTATGTAAAAAGAGGTCTCATATTAGGAGCTGTAAAAGGCTTTTTGGTGGTGTGGCAAAATTAATACTCCATAGAGATGAACATGAAGTTGCTTTTAAGTACTTATCTTTAGACAACACCTTCCTTTGTGTTTTTGTTCTAATAGAAAAAATTCTGTTTGCAGTCGACATACAGATCACAGTATGTGATGGATTATTCTTGCTGGAAAATACTCTGGTGTTAGATGAGGGGAGAATCAAGTCACATTAGTATAATATATCCCACCAGAATTAGAAGGATAAGCAAATGTTAGGAATTAGAACACAATTAATTGTAATTCATGCTTTCAAATTATTTTCAATAATTTATATACTCGTGTCTGCTTCTCTTTGGTAAACATTGTTAATTCATGGGATTCTCCTGCGATCGCAGTGATAATTTCAATCCTGGTAATGCAGCTTTGTTTTAGTTTTAGATTGGATTGGGAGCATTGAATTACTGTATTAGACTACTGCTAGAATTCAGTATGATTCATATATATATATACTCTAATTTGGTTTTCAGAAAGCAAGAAACAAAACTTACCATTGTTTTGTCTGCTAGTATGACTGCCAGGTTCTTCTGGTTTGATGTTAGTGACACAAAAATTAAAAAACCACTGCTCATCTCAGAGTATTTGCGTTCACTTATTGGAGAGATATTTCCTGAAGACATTTTAAGAAATTTTTGTAAAGCTAATTGATTTTAATAGTTTCAGAAATTATTTTCTGTTAAAGTAGATTCTACTAATTGACAGTGTTGTTGTGATGTTGCCATGCCAAGGTGCCACACATTTGCATAATCTGTATGTGACGTACAAGTTGTACTTGCTCTTGGTACTTAAATACAAATATTCTTGTTGTCAGCACACAGGAAAAGTATTAAAATCATGTCAGCTACTCACGGTAATACTAATCTTAATTCTATCTGCAGTTGAGAAAACGTGTCAAGTTGGAAGGAAAAGAACTTGAAGAGTACCTGGAAAAGGAGAAGCTAAAGAAAGAAGCAGCTAAGAAGTTAGAACAGTCTAAAGAGTAAGTATATTGGCTGTCCTTGCAGTCTGCTGGTGTGGTCAAAGTTGAGATTTCTGTGTGATCATTCTGCTGCTTCAACTGTTCATAGCGATAAATGAAAATCATAGTTTTGCTAGACTTGTCTGAGGGCACTGAGAAATTGGGAATGGTTGTCTTTAATCCGTTGTTATGATAGACATCTGCCATTTGACTATGAGCTCTTTCTCAGACACATAAACTGCCCTTGCCCTTGGTTAGTGTTATGTCAACTGTTATTTTACAGTCAGTGTGTTTATGTAATATTAAACCTGAAGGGAAAAAAAAAATGCTAGGGTCTTTTTGTTTGGAATGTCATTTCAGGGCAGATATTGATTCCAGTGATGAGAGTGATGCTGAAGAGGATATTGATCAGCCAACTGTACATAAGACCAAACATGATTTGATGATGAAAGGTGAAGGTAGCCGGAAAGGAAGCTTCTTCAAGCAGGCAAAGAAATCTTATCCCATGTTTCCAGCCCCTGAAGAAAGAATTAAATGGGATGAATATGGCGAGATTATCAAGTATGTGGTGGTAACGCATACTAACATGTAGTAGCTATGAGATAATTAAAAAACAGAAGTAATCTAAATATAAATAAATATCATCTGTTTCTCTGTTTTGCAGCACTGATACATGCTTTTCTAACCACCATAACTTTTGAACAGTTAGGATGGTTTGCGTTAAGTCTCACAGGAAGTTTATGATAGGATCGAAGCTGCAGAGTGCCGATCCTTAGCCTGCGTTCACACCTCTTAGGATGTGTTTCTACTTCAGGCGCTTTTTTTTTTTTGGCTTTTCTTTTATAAGATAGAAGATTTAATGTTTTTCTTAACCTGACTTTTGTCCTGCTTTAAATTACACATAATTTTGATAAATTTATGAGGGGAAAGAACATTGTTAATCTTAGAAAAATCTACCAATACTTGTCCTGTTTGTGTAAGGAATACTTGTTAGAAAACCTCTAGTATTTGCTAGTATTTGTCAAGATATCAAAGTTCCTTTTTAAGATAGGAAGGTGATATTTTCCAAATGAGTTCTGTTCAAATATGAAAATATTGAAGGCAAGTGTAATAAAATTATTGGCAATAACAGTTATAAAACATGTCAGTACTAATAGTCATCATTGTTTTTATATTAGTAGTGCTTTGGTTTTACTCTAAGATTATTAAAAGCGAAATGTCTTTCATTCTTTAGACCTGAGGATTTTCTAGTTCCAGAACTTCAAGCAACAGAAGAAGAAAAAAGCAAATTAGAATCTGGTTTGACAAATGGAGAAGAGCCGATGGACCAGGATTTATCAGATGTTCCTACGAAATGTATTTCTGCAACAGAATCCATGGAAATTAAGTGAGTGGCTTTGTTGCTCTTGTCAGTTCTGCTAGAATGGTGGCATGAGTATGGTGCAAATTGGGTAACAGGCTAGCTTGTAATTAGGAAAGTGGGAAAGGGCTTGGTTTTTGGTTTGTTGGTTCCCCTCCCACTCCCAAGCTATTTAAGTTAGTTTTTTACTAGCCTTTCTGGGAGCATAGTGCAGAGTCTTATGGTTCCGCACGCCTAAGAAATTCACAGTTTGTTCCCTGCCTGATGGAGACAAATGAAAGAGGAAGAATAAGCAATAACAGTAGTATGTTAGCATAGATACCCAAATACATATATATTTTGTTGAAAAAAGAATTTATTCAAATATGCTTATCTCACGTTTTTGACAACTATGTAAGTGACTTTTGGGAATTTATAGTGTTACATACACATACATGCTGATATTTGACAACTTTGTATTTTACTGATCCATAATATACCTTGTGCTGACAGCTTTTCCTGATGTAGAATAATTTCAAAATATCTTCCATTTTTAAGTGAAATATTTTTGAGCACTCAAAGGTTTAGTCTTTTAAACTAAAAAAATGTTGTTCTTGGATTTTTATTCCAAACTAGAGCCAGAGTTACATACATTGACTATGAAGGACGCTCAGATGGGGACTCAATTAAAAAAATTATTAACCAAATGAAACCAAGACAACTGATCATTGTCCATGGACCACCTGAGGCCAGTCAGGACCTTGCAGAATGTTGTAGAGCTTTTGGTGGAAAGGATATTAAAGTTTACATGCCGAAATTGCATGAAACTGTAGATGCTACCAGTGAAACTCACATTTACCAGGTAAGGAACTGGAATTTGTTAGCTGTGTAACTACTGTGAACTGTAGTTGAGCTGTATTGGCAGACTTATTTGGCCCTCGGTTCTTTGGGAAAGGAGAGACAAAACTACCTATGTGTACACTTGGTTTTGTGCGATCAAGACATTAGTGGTATTTTTCTGTCTTCTAGGTAAGCATCCTCCTTATGCTTATTATTCATAAGAAGTGTTTAAAAGCTTAAACATGAGATCAGTGTATTTTTACCTGTAGTGCAAAAGGCAAGGTTTGTGTCCATGAGAACATCAGTTTGCTTTACTCAAGTCTTAATAGATTTTTAATGTCTATATTTAGAGTGCCACTGTACACTATTTGCAGTTCAGGATTCTTTTTGGAATCTGAAGTGGAGCCTTAGAGAGCAAAGAGAAAAAAGTCCTTCGTACCTAAATGAACATGTAAAGTTAGGAGCAAGTTAATGTTAAAAATAAATAAATAAGACACCCCGACTCCCCCCAAAAAAGTTAATGTGAGATTATGATAGTGTGTTGCACTGTGTTAATAAATTGCATTCAGTTTTCACGGTTAAGCTCTAAGTAAGAAAACCTGGATAATATGCGTGGAGTATGTGAAAATTGTGTATGGTCCCGATTCAACTTTTGAAGTTGTTTAGAGGAAAGTCTCACATGCACTTCAGGCATTAGTCCTTTGTTCCTCCTGTCCTTTTAAAGTTAATAGAAAAACATCAGGAGAATTGTTGAAAGAGATACTTCTGGCTCTTTCCAGAGAAAAACATGTTACCCTGTAGGAAGTGGAAAGTTCCAGTTACTCAAAATTACCCAGTTCTGACATTCTTAAAACAGCAGTGTTTTCTGTGTTTGGTTTGTTGATTGTTGGGGGGGGTGGTGTTGGGTTTTTTTGTTTGTTTTTTAAAGCTATGAGGTTTGCTAGTGTGTTAGAAATGACACAATTGTAATTTTGCACAAAATATTTATCTGAATAAAATTGTAATTGCTTTGTATTTAATTGAATTTCCCCTTTATAAAAAAAAAAAAAAACCAAAAAACCCAGAAATCTTCTCCAAAGCTTTAGTTTGTTTTTCTGTTTTGAAGCTTTCTGAACAGGTGAAGGANTTTCTGTTTTGAAGCTTTCTGAACAGGTGAAGTACATGGGAGAAATTGAATTAGAAAGTAGTAGATGTGAGTGGGGCATCAGGGGGTCATCATCCCAGTGTCTTTCGAGTCAGCTGTCCTGCAGATGGATAGTTAGCTATAGTCTCCTCAATACAGCTGCAGCCTTGAGTGCGCTATGGGGATCACGCACAATCTCACATGGATAACAGTCTGTGAGAGTAGGGCTTTATTTAATGGCTTGAAGTCCTGGAATGCATCAGAGGAATCAGG
This sequence comes from Scopus umbretta, assembly GCA_013400535.1. Taxonomy (NCBI): domain Eukaryota; kingdom Metazoa; phylum Chordata; class Aves; order Pelecaniformes; family Scopidae; genus Scopus; species Scopus umbretta. Next base: position 111 of record VZTL01041730.1, on the reverse strand, counting down.
GTAAGGTAATATTTTAGTCACTTCAAAATCTGATATCTACAACATCCCTCCTTACAATAAAATACTAATTATAATTTTTGGAGGGTTGAAAGTTGGAACTGTTGTTCAGTA
>VZTL01041727.1:7334-23751 GCA_013400535.1 Scopus umbretta | reverse complement strand
GAATATTTAGATGTACATGTTTGTGCACACATGTACTAGTGTTCCTGGCCCTTGATGTGCTCTTCCCATGACATGGGAGACTGCACTTGCTTGCCTGGTTAGTTTAGACCTTATCAAGTTAAACAGGAGGTGCTTGTGTGGGACTTTTCATGTACAGAGTGGTTAAGTCAATCACCAGAAAAAGTATCTGATTTACTACTACTTCTTTAAAAGGTAAAGATGCCTTTTATGAAGAGCACAAATTAATGTAGCAGAGACAGGATGGGTTGTATTGAAGGTCATCTGTGGCCCACAGGGCAGAGGTTTAACATAGTCACCTTGTTGTTACAAAGAGATGACGTTACAGTGGCTCAGGTGTAGTAGGCCTCTCTTGTCATTACTCTTGACCTGCAGAAAAAGCACCAAGTTTGTAAGAGTACTGGAGTGGCATAACACCCGTTTTAAGGGCTATTCTTATCCTACATACTGGCAGACTTGTGTGTGGATATTTTCATCACTGCCATTTATTCCTATAGAGCGTGAAATATACTTTTGAAAGCAACTTCACAGTAGACAGATACAAGAGAAATTCTACAGAAAGAGATTCAAAAGCATTTCATCTTGCAATTTCTGAATGTAAACAAGCATTCTTTCTTTCAGTCCCCCCATTATGTTACGTCTAGTTATGGGAATTGCTACAGTAGTGACACAACTAGGGGCAGGGGGAAGAAGAGTAGGGGGGAAGAGAGACCATAAGCACACTTAATAACTCAATTATTAATGACTACAATACACTGAAATCTTGGTATTTTCTCATTACCATGTTGTCACTGTAGATAACTTCCCAAGATGTGAATTGCTTCTATGTCTGAAAGCAAGATTGGTACCTCGCCCATTGTATTTATGACAGATGTGAAATGGTTAAGTTTTGAGAAACATCATAGCTAAACTTTTCAAAAAGATTTGATGTTTTGTCAATATTGATTCAGGTTTCTCAGTGTCAGTGGAGTAAAAAATAATAAAGTTCTGTTGCTGCAGGGACATGAAGAAAAGATGTTTGATTGATTCTTCCATTATCCAATGACAGCTATTATGGAACAGGGAATAAAAATGGCAATTATATTCTTGCTTTATAGAGGAAAAAGTAGAAAAAAGAAACTGTTCTAAGATTTACAGAGTTGACATATGAGAGCTGAAATATGCCAGATACAGGAACTGCAATGATTGGTCTCACTCAGTGATTGGCCCTGTTTCCAGAAGCACAGATATTTGGCCATAATATTTGTATTCAGCAAGTAAAACTAATATGAAGTGGTGTTTAGCTATATTGAACAAATAAGTGCATCCAAAACCAGTATGCACATTAGGAAATGGTATAGTCATATACTCATTAATGTACAAAGCAGATTTAAAGAGATAAAATACCTGCAGACACTTTTTAATATTTTATTTTTGCTGAGATTAAATTTAATCACAAGAAAATGTTTTCCAAACACTCAAACACAGTATAAGGTAGTGCTTATTTTTGTACCTGCAGATAATAGTTGTGCAGTGTTGTATTTTTTTTAGCATTTTCCCTTATTTTCACATGCTTATATTTCAGAGACAGAAAGCACAGTTGTGTCAAACATATTTTTCAATCTGGGAGAAAAAAAATAGCTCTGGATTTTTTAAACTCTGATATTAATTCTAATAATTGCATCAGATTGTATTTTATTCTGAGAAAAAAAAATATTATGTTTGTGGCTTTAGATATAAAACACACAATAGCATGTACATATTTAATTTGGAACACACACACACACACACACCCCACCTTCGAACTCTGCAATAAAATCAGTTAAACAATGTGGTATTTTTTCTTTTTTTTTTTTTTGACAGTCTCCAGATATGCAGTGGTAAATGGAAGTAAGAGTATGTTAGATGTCTTGTTTCTTGAGACAATTATTTTGTCAAATAGTTCTTTTAATTCTATTAAAACATCAACTACAGCTGCAGTTTTACCAAGAAGCTTTGTCTATTTTGGCATTCCAGTGACAGAATTAATTTTTTTATTTGCTTGTCTTTGTTTTAGCTGGTCTAACTTTATTTGTATATAAATGCAGTGCTGAAAACAATTCCTTCATATAGGTCTGTTGATTAAACAATCTATGTCAATAAAAGATAAATTGCATACATTGCTCTTTATTTCTCAAGTTTTCTAGCTGAAGACAATAGCAATATTCAGCTCAAGCTGAAGGACAAGTTAGAGAAGAAAAACTGCTCATTATTAGTGACCATCCAATTGGCATCTGTTTTCATAAATCATATCTGGCTTTGTGCAACAGTGTAATTTCCACTCTTTTGTGTAGCTACTTTTGGTAATCTACAGTGTCTGCTGTTATAACTTGCATTAATATTTTCCCAGGTGGATAACCGAAACTGTCTTCTCTGGTAAAACTTCTCCCTTCTATCATGCTAAAAAACTTCTTTCAACCGTCAGAATGACTTTTTCAGCCACTGGGTCTTGGAATATCTGCCTCTATTTTATTGTCAGCAAATGCTACCCGTCCAGCTTCTCTCCAGGTTCACAGTTCATCTCTCTGCTCCCCATTGCTTGCTGGTTAAGTCACAGATTTCTCAAGTTATCAAGTGGCCTATGTCAACTGGACCACAGCCATTGAGTACATACATGCTCTTCAAACTGGAAATGCATAGGCATGTTATCCCATGTCTCTTGTTGATCTTGCACATAGCACTTCCAAAGGCCAAATTAACATCATAGCATTAAGCCTTTACCTTAATTGCAGAAATGAAATGTGTCTTTAAATGGTAGTTGTCTTTGTTCTCAGGGAAATATTCTTCTCTGAAGAGGTGTAAACTTCCTTTTGGTAGTTGAATTGTTTGTTGACCTTCCGCAGATTAGGCTGTGACCAAGTCTTTATGACTGGTGACTCTGGTGGCAGATAGACAACCTTATTTTCTGGTGAAACATCTAAATGATACGCTGCACAGTTTAGCTGGAATATTGTAAATAGACTAGGAAGACTAAGGAAAAACAGGAAGCATGCTTCTTATTGCTCACATAAACAGTCAAAAGGTTTTTATTTCAGACAGCAAATGATAGCAGTTGGCATGTGTGCTACACCTTTTACTAGGACCCTATCAACAATCTAACACTATAAATAATTCTGCAGTGTGAACAGTAATTCATTTCATTTTATCAAGTTGAATATGTCATGTCCTATATCTTCAGAAAGGGAAAATAAAAGTGAAGATAGACATCAGTCAATGACGTAACAATACAAAAGAGTAAACAACTAGTACTACAAAATATTCTGTCAAGGAAATGCATAGTAATTGTCATTTGCAATAGATAACATAGGCTGTATCCGATCTCTAGCAGTAAACACCACTAAATTCCATGAGCAAAATTAGTGTGTATGGATGACACAACAACTTTTTGGAACGGGCATTTTTTTCCTAAATTTTCTTGGTGATATCCCTTAGCATATTTCATTATTTTATAAAAATGAAAAAAATATTTATTTTAGTTCAGTTCTTTCCACTATAATCAGAAGGTTCCAACCACCTATAATAAAAACTAAATAAAATTATATTTATTTGAATTTTATATTAGCTAGCAGCTGACCAATTCCCTCTCAAACTTTTAATAACATTTTCTTTATGGCATAGGAGAAATTAAATTATCTTTTGACATGTTTTTTGCCAGGATCTTGTAGTGTCTTTCACTATATGGATAATCCTTTTCAGTGTATGTTAGAACTACTAAAAAGACTTTCACTTTTCCTTTTTCTTCTATTCCCTTCTTTTGACCCCAGATTTGAAACATATAGAACTATCTGGTTATGGGGGGTTTTTTTGCTTAAGATTACATCCCACTTTTCAGGAATATGAACCCGTAGGGTTTTGTTTTGTTTTTTCCATTAATAACCTGGGATGAAATATACTACAAAGATGTGAAATATTTGAAATTGCATAAACACTTAGCTGCTAGCAAGAAAAGAAAGAAAATCAGGTCCTTTTCAGAACAGAAAATCACTTTTATTCCTTCTTAACATTAAATGGGTATATATTATTGCTTTAAACTGTTAGTGAGTTATAACTGTATGATTACCTTTAATTCACCAGTTGAGTAATTATTTCAACCCTTTGTAAATACCATACTACAATGTAATAAAATAATTATTTTACCTCCAAAACCAGGAGTTAGTCTTAGAGAAAGATTTAAAACATAAAATACAAAACGCCCAGACCGATGGACTGTTAACCTCAAAAACCCGGGGTGGTGACTCCTCCCAGAATCACTAGTCACCACATGTGCAATTTACTGACCACAGCCACCAGGGGCCTGTTGGTGAAGGGAGCAAGAACCATGCTTGAAAGCTGTTTTCAATTTGTTTCCTAACACAGGCTAAAGCATGTTTAACTTGTCGGTGCAAATCATGTTCAGTGCATTAATGTAAAAGCATGTTTCCATCTTCATAATTGTATATGCTTTCTGGATGAGCCATTTCAACCTCTTTTATAAGTAAGACTCAGGTATTTCCTTCTCCGTGTATGAAGCCAGGAGACCTGAGAGCAGACATGAACCCTCACATCTGCCTCCAGCTTTCAGGCATTATCTAATGGGAGGAGAAGGAAGGCTCAAGAGGGCATTATAGTATGACTGCTGCAGGACTGCTGAAGATCTGAGTGAAGCACAGCAGTGTAGTCATGCAAGTTTTTCCTGATAGTGAGTATTTGTCAGAGTTCCCAGGAAAGGTGGTGTATGGCTAGTGACTGATAAAGAGATGTAAGAGAAGGAGTTGGGAGTGTTTGCTCCTAAAGGTCCCATTTCAGATGTAAGCCCGTGATCACTGGGTATTAAAGCGTATATGGCATGAATCTTTGCCCCTCCGATCTTTACTGTAACACAGGACAGCTACTTGCAAAATGTAGGCAGCAAAAACACTCCCTGAGTAAATTCTTACAGCACTGTGCACTGAACGAACTCAATTCCTCTTGCCTTTATGCAGCTAGCAAAAGATGCCCTCTTTTATTGAAAGCAAAAAATACAAAGAACAAAGGAGAGTATTACAATTTTTTTTTTTTCAGTAGCTACCTCTTTCCTTTATATATGCCTGTAAAAACTTTTCCATGCATTCGCTGGCCACTGTTTATATATAAATTAAATCTACATGCAAATTAGTATTTGCAAGGTATTTTTATTAATTTTAAAAATGAAAATTTGCTTCTTTTAAATCATAGATCTGTTCAAGAACTTGAATCTTTTACTAAAAAAACTTTAAATGAAATTATATAAATAAACTTTTCCCCATTTTTGTATCGTTTGAATGGAAATACCATTTCCTGAGGAGCCTACTCTGACAGTAGTTCCATTTATTTTTTTTTCTAACTACTTTAGTGAAGAATTTATCTTCTCATGCTCTGTGTAGTAGTAAAATTTTTCTATGAGTTTTGCAAGAAAATGTGTGGTCTTCCTTAGTTTCATGCCTGGAATAGCATCTAACATGGTCATATTCCTGAATGTTGTCACTCTTCTGTGTATTAATGTACTCAGTCCTTGTGGACTAAGCATACCTCTCAGTGTTTTCACCTGCCAGAATGTGACTGAAGGAATCAGAATGAGTGACAGATGACCAAAATGCAGAACAGTTTATATTGATGTCAGTTTTTGCCATAACTGATGGGGTTTAATGCTTTATAACTACAGTAATGCTTTTCAAAATAAACTTTCTCACTGTACATGTTCAATGAAATCTAAAAAAAAAAAACAACAAACCCAAACAAATAGAATCACAATTAAAAGAGACTCTTCCAATACTTATCATTAGGGTCTGATCTTGGATCTATGGCATGAATGCACAGACTTTTTTATCACTAGAACTATAGTAGGTGTTATTTATTTCTGTTTGACTGTTGCTAGTTGGGGGTGGCATGAGGAGAAGGGGCCAATCTACTTGATAGAGAGCCATAGCCGATTTCATAGAAGAAACCATCAGCTCTATTGGAGAACATAGGAAAGGTGTGTGTGTCCCACAGTTACGGGAAAGACAGGCAAAGCCAGTCTTCAGTGACCCCTGTGAAATGCAAAGCAACCACAGGGGGAAGAGTTCAGACCACAGAAGATGAAGTAGATCAAGAAGAAGATTAACTTTTTGTGGTTTATGATTGGCACCATAATTGGCTGCCTACTTAATTTTAGGCACTTCGTTTAAACAAAATCTGTAAAAAAGTCATTGTGTTATTAGTATTAGTAAGTGAAAAAATGAGCCTTGAACACATGGTAGGATGTTTTCACCTCAGAGCGTTTGTCACTATGCAAAAAGCATATTTTGATATGTAATAGGGAAAGCAGCAGGATATAGTTTATCTTTGTCTTTTCAGTAAGCGATTTTTAAATAGTATGCTGAAGTCACATGCTATGACAGCTCGTCTTCAATACAAATAGAAACTTCTGCACTGCAGGTTGCAAACTAGGAATAACCATACTGAACAAAACTCAGAACAGAAAAGGTAATTATTTAATACATTTATAATTAATTTTAATGGAAAATATTAGATTACAAACCCAGGAAGACTGGCATTCCTTTCTTCTGACACTTTATAAGAAGATAATTATCATATTCTATGCACTGTTACTTTACTAGTTTCATAGTATTGCACACTACTGAAGAAAAATATAGAGGTATAATATTAAGAAAAGAAGCAAACCTGCAATTAGCAGGCAACATTGCCTGATGAGATGATTATATTCATCTGTTATGAGTTATGCCTGTTTTCTTCAGCTGAGGGTCTCACCTCTGAATCTTTAGACTGTTGGGCGATTCATCATAGACATATCTGTAGCGGCATATGTCATCACACTTTCCTTATGTTTCCACTTACATCTTCCTAAACACAGTCATTAAGGATAATAAATAACTGTTTCATATATTCCAGGAAGATATTTTCATTACAGTATATGACTTTATGCCATTTCTCTGCCAGATCAGTGACAGCATGTTTCCCATCACCCTAATTGATTAGTCAGTGCGGAAGGCTATAACTTAAAAAGTATTAAAAAAAATCTTATAGTTCTTTTATTGTTTGCTGTATAGAGCCCTTTATGAAGTTTAGTGTTATTAATGTGTGGTAAGAAACAAATTTAGGAAAATTATGTTTTAATGCTTATGACACTACATACATCGTCTTATCAAATTTAGAAACACAAGCATGCTCATGGCTTTGTGATGGTTCTTTTCTATGTGAAAGTTTCAGAAGGAGAAGAATGTCTGGGGATGTGAAAAAACATGGGGACATCGTGGGGTTTGTTTTGGTATTTTTGTAGGTTGCCTTGTGAGGCAGGTGGAATTGGTCCATTGAATTAATGGAGAAAATGGGACATATGCAGTGCATAAGGGACACTCATGTCATTAGAGTGACAGAGGGTCATGGAACTGATTGAATGCCACATTATCACCAGGAGATAGCAGTAAGAAGTGCTGAGAGCGGCAGCAATGAATCCAACACAAACATTCATTTCAAGAACATACCTGTAGGTCACACGAGAAAATAAAGATAAGCAATTTGCATAGTCTTGTCTATAACTAAAGCTTCACTGAGTTATTAAAGAATAAGAAAACACAGTTTTAAGAGACACACTACCTGGTAAAACTTGTCCTTTTTCTTTCAAGTTAGCTAATGACCACTGAGAATAAACTAACTTTTGCAAGTCATCTAACGTAGAGGCAGGCACAGGTGTTATTTTTCATGATTTGCATGTATTAAATGACAGATACAAATCAGCCATAATAATTGTTGAAGGCATGGGTGTCCTTAAGTTTATCCTTGGATTAAGCAATATTCCACCTTGCCCAATGTGAGCTGGAACAGACTCAAGAAAGACTCATTGACATTAATCAAATGCTCTTTGGGCTAATGCATGCAGAGCGCTGTCCTGCTTCTGTCTTTCTCAAGTGCATTGTTTTTACTGGACCCTCTAGGGAGAACATAAAGTCATGTTCCTATGGTGAAGTGCTGCTTGAGGTGCCCATCTTCCCTCAGAGACCCTAGGGAGGTCATGTGTGCTGGTTTCTTCAAGGCATATCCCTCACACAGAAATAATTTGTTATAGAAGAAATTTAGTTATGTATTAAAACCCTGCTGTCAAATACCTCTGCACCATTAAATTTAACAGCTGTGTTGGGGAAGGAGCAGCAGACAGGAAACTAAGTGCCTACACATCTCAAACTGTACAGGTTGTCATGGCCATCTGAGATGGGAATGGGCTAGGATGAAGGCTACCCTGTTCTTTCTCTTTTTAAAGACACAACAGAATATTTGGAAGGGGGGGAGAGGGAGAAAAAAAAAAGTTTTGTATTAATACTGAATGATTTCTTTATCTTATCAAAATGATCATTTAAGAACCCACATAAAAATATTTCATGCCAAAGTAAATGATCTGTTTCATCCTCTATGACATTTTCTTTTTTTATTATTAGTATTTCTTTTACTTTAAATGTCAGTAGAATCTGAAGTAGAATATTTCAACATGAAAGACCTGAAACTTTTATTTGAATGTTCTCCTCACCCTTCAATGAAATTACTCAGTGAATTTGACAAAAATTTGAAAGTTACTTGGGTCAGTCTGAAGTTACCCTGATGGTGAGAAAAAAAAATAAATAAATGAAGAAGAATTCCATGTATATATATAGCATTTTCCAGTCCTCATTTAGAGACATTTGTTGTACCATTAATGTTTGTCAAGCAGCACATCTCCTCTTGCTGGAAGAACCCAGTATTGCCGCATTTACCTGTCTAATGCACAGATAAACAAGAAGTGTCACTTTGTTTTTGGAAGATACCACCGAAAGCAATGAAAAATGACAACTTATAAATTGCCTTATTAGCCTCTTGTACTGAACCAGGATGGGATCTCACCGCTTGCCAGCAAAGAAGCCATTGTTCCCACCCAGTCCCCTATGTCCCCAGTTGCCCCTGCGAGAGGCGTGCTGGGGGGCTGCTTCCGCACTTGCCCCTCTGCTTGCTCACTAAGGGGTACGGACCTGCACGCCTGCCCTAGCCACTGCCAGCCAGCCAGCAGGAGGCATAGCATTTCAGACAGAAGCTGAGGGATTGTTTATAATAGAAAGTGCTTTCATTTCCGTTTTATTTTGTTGTTGCCAGGATGGGAAAAATACATGGGTCTCAAAGACTAGTTCATGCTGTATTTACTTCTGTTACAAGGGCAAAAAGTACTGATAAACCACAAAGCTATTATTTGTTCTGATCTAATATCCTGTGAACTACAAGAAATGGGATTTTTTTTTTTCCCTACCCTGTGAGGATGAAATTCTTAGCTTTAAAACATTTTTTTTTTTAATGTCAGAAGGACTTGAGATTAGACCTTAAGATAAGCGTATTATGATTTCTGTCTGGTTTATTACTCTTTTCTTCTTTCTCAGACATGATCTGGGAATAAGCTGGTTCAAAAAACAGCAGTACACACCAGTTAGTCTTAGAAAACCAGCACAGACTGAAGGTGCATTACCTTGTGAAATTCTAGAACCAGAAAAGCCCATTTTAATGCCACAAGCAAGCTTGGAATTTCAGCTTTCAGGTTACATAAGATATTAACCTTTCACTCCAATGTTCATGAGGTACTGGCTGATAAAATGCGCGTGGGAAAAGCTTGTAAGGCATTTTTATTTGTAGGCCAGTACAAATGCTTTCAGGATCAATGTGCTTTTCCAAACATTGCTCCCAGACTACTGATCAGACAGGGGGAAACAGTGTCTTTGTGTAATCGACCACATAGCCACAGAAAATTTGTGGGAGTGATTGTTCTTGAGGATCATGCCTTACCTTCTCAGCTCACTTTCTCCAGAAACACACAAACATGTGTGTGCATGTACACACACACACTCACTCTCTTCTGGGATGGAAACTGTCTGCTCCCACCCTTCTTTAGCTGACTGAAAACATTCATTGACCATCTATACAATCCAGCTACATGTTGTGCCTTCCTGATTCCAACCCTTAACTTACCTTTCAGAGAAGGTAACTACATTGCACACACACTTTTTCCCAAGACACACTGGAGCTCAGTTATCTCATGATGCTTTTTGCCGTGTCTACAACAAACTAGGGTAGTGGAGAAGAGTCAAGCAGATGATTTCTCCATCCCTGAAAATCTCTATCCAGCATTCTATGGGGTGCAAAATACCCATTTGTTTTTGGAATGACTGGGGTTTTTTTAACATTAATTTTAGTAATTTTTAAATTAAGGAGAGTTTGTGTATTTCTGAAAATAAAACATTTTTAATCTACAAATTCCTTTGTTTTGAACCGGATGCTTCATACATATGCATTGTCCATAATGAATTTGTATAGATATGTAATCATGTTTTTTCAGGTCTATACAGTAAAGAAGTTTTCTTGTGATGTCACTTACATCTGTAAAAAATTGTTTGAGGTGTTTAAGCTGCTTCATATCTACTCACTAGGTTATAGCTATGGTACCAACTGAGGAAGTAGACAACTTCATAACTTAATGTACTTGTCTCTATGTTCATAAAAATTGAAAAATTGTAATTATTAGAAAACAAAACAAAATGGTGTAGACATTTTGGAGATCAATTACTTTTTCCATAAAATTAATTCATAGAACACAACAGAAGAAATTAACCAGAAATTCACAATATATTACCTATCAGTATTGTTTATTATGTTGTCTGTGGTTGATTTACCTCCTGTCTGGCTGCTGACAATGATATAAGTAAAATAAAACCAGTTTTTAATCTACTCTTCAAAGAATGAAGGATGAAATTCTTTTAGTAGTCTGTTCCTGCAGATCTTAAGTGTTTGACTGCATTTGTGGATAGTACAGCAAATGCAGTCTCTGATTTTGAAGTAGCCATGCACTTTGTTTTTGACCTTGCCTGAAATATATTATTTCTTCAGATTTTTTTTTTTCACAAAGCATCTTGTTCTGAAGTAGCAGCAAGGCAGACCTTAGAAAGTTTCAGAGGCAAAAGAAAATAGAATGAAGGGGAAAAAAAAATCAAATTAATCTTGTGTTTAGATATAAATATATCAGAAATAAACTGATGGGTTAGCTTGTGTTAAGGACTGCTGATTTTGGACACCGTGGACTAAATGATGCAAGATTTGGTCAGAAATTTATTTAAAAACTTTTTAAATATCAAGCAGTTCATGGTAGGATGCAGTCTTTTCTGGAACTTTAGATTCATTAACAGTTTTGTAAAATCTCTGCAAAAGGAATCTATGGTGAATCAGTCTTTGCCTAAAATGTAAGTGAATATTGGAAGCTTGGGTCCTTCTAAACTTCCTTTGTGGAGAGCAGCCTAGCAATGCTTGAGAAGGAAAAAGTGAACTGTGCTGTTTCATGTTATGGCTGAATCAAACTACAACTGAAAGAAAACTAATAACCTGTTATTGAGGAAAAGGGGAAAGGCTCATTTCCTTTCTCCGCTTTCTCCAGCCATGCTATCCCTTTCCTTCCCATGTTGCAGGTTTGATTATTTTTTGTTTATCTAATTCAGTTTACTAACATGGCAACAAATACAATTTTTTTTCTTTTCTTCCCAACTCAGTTTTCTTGTCATTTACTAATTGAAAGGAGTTTGCCATCTGATCATTTGAGTGCTAAAGTCAACACAAAAGAAATTACAGAAAACACAGAAAGAGGTAAAGGGGAGACCTCTCCCTTTTGATGGCAGCAAGCCGCTGTACCAGCTAAGTCCAGATGCATCAACATGATGCCAGAGGTGGCGAGGCAGCATCCTGAGACCATGCTCACAGCTGGAGGACGTCACTACAGGGCAGTACCAGGAGTAGGTCCCTGAGCCAGGTCTCACCATGCAGTTGGAAATGTTATCGATTATTTTTGGTTATCAGTTACTTTCGATGCAGTGCATGAGCCCTGGAGCACAGTCACAAGGACACAGACCGGCCCTGTGGAGGTCAGCCACTTGTAAGAGCTCCACTTCAGGTGCCTACTTGGCTACAGCATAGACATCTTTCTTTCTATATCATCTTTAAAGCTGTTTCCTTCTGAGCAGCTAGGGAAAGACAAAAGGATAGACAGTTTCTTTGCTCTTAAGCTCAGTGTTTCAGGGACTCACCTGAGCAACAGAAGACTGGAGTACAACTCTGATGCCAGTAAATACAGGCAAATAACTTCAAGACAAGAGACTGGAAGAGACCCATCTCAGAAGAACTATAGGCTGGACAGTCACCTGACATGAGCACTAGTGAATGTTCAAATGCTGAAGTGAAACAGGAAGAGAAATGGGCTTTCATACAGGTGTCCTTCTTTCCAAGTGACTGCCCCACCCACAGTTTTGGAAGTGACCATCTTTCCTGTCCGTCTTCATCTTTCAAAAACTAAAGGGTACACGTATAATTTCCAGCACAGTTGTACTGACGTTCTCCAAACTCTTGGGGTTTTGCTGAGATTCTGCAACGCCTCATCTACTGTTATTTAAATATATACAGGAATTGGTTTCTTTGTAACTTTCTAAACAGATACAAATTGCTTTATCTTCACCTTAGAAACAAAATTACTAAGATTTATGTAAAAAGATAATAAAACATGACAAAGGACCTGAAGCTATCTGTCTGAGGGGTAATTTAAACTCCACTTAGTCTTCAATAAAAACAAAATAGCGTACCATAACCATTTACTGCATGTACTTTAACACAATTAGCAGTCTGAGTGCTCTGAAGAGCTTCTGGAATGTGTTAACTTGGAGGCTGAATTTCATTTTACAGACAAACAGTGATCTTTACAATATTTTTTGGGCCCCTGCAAAAGATTTAATGTTACTTCTATTTGCATTTATAAAAGTATCATTTTGGTTATTAATAAGTGCTAAAATTTCTCACCTGGCTATTACTTCTTTTTTTTAAGTTAAATATGTTGAATTAAATACAGCAACCTTGTATCTGAGGTATGTATATATTTAAGTATGCATATATTTATCTAATTAAAATGTGTTTGTGTCAATTATGGAGGACAAAATTTGCAATATGTAAAAATCAACTCATGACATTGGGTTTAGAGTAAAGCAGAATATCTTCAGACTTTATAAAATTCACTCTAGATGTTTTTAATACCTTTTCCTTTAACAGAAAATATTAAATGGTTCAGCTTTATAGCACTAGAACAAGTTAGAAAACTGTAAGGGATTCATTCGTTCTTTCTGAAATTAGGTCATAAACCCCTTGTCCAAGCACATATGCATAATAGCAGAGAAAAAGTTAATTATGAAACTACAGTGACAAGGAAGACAAACAGAAGTTATGTATCTTTGTACATCTTGTCTCAGTTCTTTGTAGCCAAACCCTAGTTGATGTACGGTCTTAAATCACTATTATTAAAGAAAAGAAAGTAAAGTCCCATTTATAAAAATACTCCATTTTAAAGACAAAAAAAATTCTTAAGCATTTCTAGTAACATCAGCAACAACATAGTTTATGTTGCTGTTACTTTCAAAGAAGAAAGATAGCTGCTTCTATTCCAGGACAGAAAACGCCTTAATGAGGTATAAACACATGTGTGTATAAAACTTAGTGAGGAAATTGCAGTAGAAATTTATGTGCTTATATTGGACCTTGCTTGAGGCAATAAGTATAGCCCTGATGGCTTCAATAGAATTGTGGATGCTCTACCCATGGACTTATGCTCTACCCATGGACTTCCTTTTTCAGGAACAGGAATTATCTTCAAAGGGATAATCAGGTCAACAGTAGGTCATGGGGGACATACATATCGGTGTCATTCTTTTTCTAGGTAGTTCTAAAAGTGGGGTTCTTTTTGGGGGTGGGGGCACTTTTCACCTTTACGGAGATAAAGATTGTTGTAATCAGCATGGGTTGGCTTAGAATTTCTTATCAAAAGCTCTTTTGCAAACATATACAGAATAAAGTTATAGTAAAATCATGTATAACAAAGTTAAACGCAGTAAACAGCTGTTCTTGTTTCTTTTTCATTCTGACATTTTGGAATTTTGTTCAAAAAAATTATTATTCCAAGAAACAATAGCATAACTATGTATGGAACCAATTTTTTTTTTTTTCCAAAATAATCAATCCATTTATTTTCTGAATCAAGTAACACTGCAGCCAACTTTACTGTGTAAGAGGAATTAAATCTGTGATTGCCAAAAGGCTGAAGCTCTGCCAGCCTGGGAGGAGGAGGAGGAGGAAGAAGAGAACTCCTTTCTGCATGAGGTCAGGAGAAGCAACCTGCTGGCTTCCAGGAGTCACAGAAAAGTCCTGGAGGCTTGGGGAAATGCTGTGTAGGTGAGTGGGACTGAGGGAACATGATTCTTTTGGGCACTCTGAAAGAAGTGAGTAGCAGCAAAGCTTGGCCTCTTGCTTTCCCTTCTTCTGCATCCCCAGAGGCCCAGGAGCTGAACAACATCCCTTTTCTGATGCAGCTCAGTCTTATTACTTCATACTGGAGTAAATAGCCCTCCCTATTCCGCCTACTCACATATTCCTTATTAATCCTATTTTATCCTTATTTAGGGTTACTGGGAAAGAGAAGGACAATGAGGAACAGACGTCAGAACCAGGTCCTGGTTCTTAAGCAGCAAGAGGAGGACTAGGTTGGAGAGATGAGACTTTCACTGCAGGGAGGGAGCAGCTCCTGAAAAGAAACTCCAGCAGCCTCTTTAGCAGGAACAGAAGGATGTGTAGCAAAGCAGTAGAGTTGGGTCAGTCTATCCCCACCTCCTCTGTCATAGGCAATGTTTTTTCTCTCCTGTGCTTTGACCGAACTCTGCCAAATATCTGTTCTTAGCAATGATGAAAAACTAAGGAGCAGAAGTTCTATTTTTGTTGTTTCTTTGAGGGAAAGAGAGTGGTTCAGCTTTTTAATGACTTTAGGCTTCTACATTTGAAAAGTTAATTTCTTATGTTTGCTTATCTAGTATTTTCATTTTTTGAAATTTTAAGAAACAAAAGAAAATTACATCTACAAAAGAGAAAAAAGTCATTATGCGCTTTCTGTTTATAACTTCTTTCCACTTACAAAATATCCTAGTAGATTTAATTCACAGAAAAAAAGATAACAGTTTTAAACACTTCACAGAATGGAAAAATGAAATTAAAATGTACAGTGATTTGCTTAAGGCCACAGAAAAACCTCTGTCAAATGCACAGTTAGCAGCAGATAGCCTTGAAAATTATTCATGCAAGAAAATTGTTCAACACTTGAGAATGTCTGTGGTCTCAGTGTGCAGATATCTGCAGATGCTGACCAGTGAAAAAGAAAACCCTTCCCAACATGATCATAAAATATGTCACAGTTAGAGAACTATTAACATAAAACAATAGTATATCAATGGTTTTTGAACAATCACAAAAAAGATAATTTCAGTTTCCATGTATTAGTAAGACTAGACCCTAAACAGATGTCCAGTCACAAGCTACTCCAGGTTAATTAGAGAAGCTACTGAAATAGCACAGAGGCAATTCAAATTTACAAGTAATTTTTTTTAATTTTTAGAAGTTGTAACCATGGTTAATAATGACTTTTCTATTACACAGCAGATACTTGTGGAAACAGTATTCTTTTGTAATAAATTACATATTTAAGAGAGCTCAATTTTCTGTGGTCTCTGTGAGGTAATAGATCAAGTTCAGACACATAATAAAACTGACTAGTACCCAAGAAAAAATAAACTGAAACAGATGCTTGTTTTCAGCTCTTGCTAGTGACTCATAAATAACAATACAGCCACAGATCTGCCATCAGTAAAATGACTGTATTATCTTCTGATAGTTTGCATATCAATGAATCAATTACTAGTTTAAATTCTCCTTATTTCATAATTTTTAGAAACTATGGAGGTAAAAACAAATTTAAAAACTGAAGCAACTAAAATGTTTCTACTTCTAATGCCATGTGGACTGTGCCTTTCCAAATATTTGTTTAATATTACTATTATAGGCACGTGTGAGTATTCCTTTAATGGGGAGGTATTTGCTACAGCTCTGTGACAGAGCAGATGCTAGATTTCCCCTGATGGTCTCTGTCAGTAAAGGTAGTGATCAAGCCCTGAGCATGACCTCCTCCTTCCCTGGGGTTCTCACCCAGCATAGCAGTCAGGACACCACCTTCCAGAAGGAAAACTAAATTTAAAAAAAGGCAATGAGAAACAGCAAAGCAATACCACCACATTAGTATTTCTTGTGCAGCACTGTCTCCTGAGGAACTTTGAAAGAAATCTTCATTAATTTAATGGAGAGAGGTAATGAATTTTAATAACTTTGGAGCAATGGCAGACAAATCCTCTCCCCTAGATACTCTGAGGTAGAGTCAAAGTTTGAGTTTAAGACAAGAGGATCTCTATAGGCAGTACTCCAGGCATTGCTTTGTGCTGTGAGAAACAAAACCAGACCTGTATCAAGGTCAGACCAT
>VZTL01041724.1:560-12985 GCA_013400535.1 Scopus umbretta | reverse complement strand
CCTTCGAGCCTGCGGGGGAGTCGGACGGGTCCGTGCCGCAAAGGCGGGACCGGCCGCGTTTGTCCTCTGGCGGGACGGGGTGTGAGGAGAGGCAGCGCCGGACCTCGAGGGGGAGAGCGGAAGGGAAACTTTCTCCTGGGTCTTCCAGGCTCGGCCGGTTCTTCCCCCCTCCCCGCCCCGGTCTCCCGTCCCCCCCGCCCAGGGACCGTAGTCGGTCTTGCAAAAGCCGAACCTTCTCCCCGCAAACGTCGCCCCACGGCCTCACGTTGTCCCCGCTCCAGCGTTGCCCCTCTGACCAGCCATAGACGGGTTTGCGCTTCGCCCTGTAGCCGTGGTAGCCGTTTCCAGTCGCCCTGCCTCCGGAGACCACCTACCCGGCAGAAACTCGTCCCATTCATAATCTTTGGATTTGTATTGCTCGCACAAGAATACGTGTAACGATGGTTTTAAGCTTTGCCTCTTGAGGGCGTTTCGTGAAAACTGAAACTCTAGGCTGAAAAGACGGGTCATGAGCTGTGAAAGTACTGGGCTGCTGTTTCTGCAGAATTCCAAGCGGTGCTGAATGGCTGTGTTTAATAGTCTTTTTATCCTTCATTCAAGCTGCCGTTTCTCTGGATTTTTTTGTTTTTGTTCACGGGTGTATTTTCTGCTCTGACTGCTTGATGTTAACGAAAGACTTAACAAAGTTGGGATAAGTCTATGGGCTATCCAGAAACGGGATTGCAACTTTATTCCTAGAAACGAGTGGTTTTTTTAAAGTTATTTCGTATATACCTGTGGTGATTAATAGTTAGAATAGAACGGTTAATAGAATACTGTGTTAATGAATACTTTGAATCAAACTAATCTTTGATGTGTCTGTCCTTGTTTTCATTCTAACTGCGTTATGTTGCTCTCCCTGCAACATTACCACGTGCGTTGACATGTGAACTAGCTTGTTCAAAACAAGTTTGTTTCTATTTGAACTGTGGTTGCACCTTTTAATTACCCTTTAGATGTACCCATAGGCAGAGGGAAAATGAAGGGTAGCTTGAGGCATGGTAGCATAAGAATACATGCGGGGTGGAGGTTTTTCTCAGAATGGGTTCCCGTGTCATAATCTTTCAAACAGATGCAATAATTCTTCACTTCCAAGAAACATGGCTGGTTTGGGATTCCCACCCCCACCCCCCAAATTTCTGAACAGTGTATTGCATCCCATCTCTCGTTCTAACACTGTATCAGGATGTTTACCTTCTGCTGTCAGTGTGCCATCTATTGATCCCCCCCCCCATGTTACGTTCTCTGTGTTGATGTCTTCAGAGCTGGCTTGCTTATGTGATTCTGTATATTCAGCTGAGTGCTGGTTCCTGGAGAAGTCCCAGTTTAGTCCATTTAGAGAAGGAGAGGCAGCAACAGCCCATGTCAGCAGCACTGACCAAAGACACTATGAGAAGTAACAGTACTACAGTCAGACATTGTAGCAGTTTCTGAAAGGTTCTTTATTTCTAAGTGTAAATGTTTATTTAACCAGATTGTTTGATAGTCTTATTTAAACTCCAGTGTTTCAATACCGTGCTCTCTTCTCTCCCACCCTCGCCCCCCCTTTCTGTTGAATAAGCTAAAGTGAACAGAATGGTACATTTTGTTTTAGACTGTTCTGTATCTGCCAGGCTTGCTTTGATATCTGTGTGTCTTTCCACAAGATTGTGGAATTCTTCTTCTGAAGTGTTTTACAAGTTCTGGAGGGGTAAATGGGGGGCTTAACTCGTATCCTTACTAACACAAAAGGAAGCTGTACCTTTAAAGGCAACAGTAAAGAAGTTGCTAGGTTGGAAAATGTTGACTTTGTGGTAAGAGGTGAAAGGTTAATGGACCTAAAACACTGCCCTCCAGAAAAATGGAAATCAAGTCTATATGAAAAAGCATAAAATATAACAGATAAAAAAAGAAGGAAAAAAGTGATGTAAATTAGGGTTAGGGGTTTCAGTGTAAATTGGAAACATAAGGGGATCTAGAAGAGCAGCAGCAAATAGCTAAACTTAATGGATTCGTTTAAATACTTCTGAAGGCCAAAGGGAATTAGGGGTGTGAGGGAGCTTAGTAGGCTATGAGCAAGTCAGGAAAAATTACAGACGTTAAAGGAATTACTTGATGAAATGTTGTGAGTGGCTGAAATAACTAAACAGGAGATTCTGGAATGATGTAATGGACAAACAACAAGTTAGAAAGACTGGACCACCTCTTAATTTTTTTTTTCAGAGAACAAGGGTGGAAGCTGAACTGATATGAAAATTATCCAGCTTCAGACTAAGGGGCTAAAGCGTAATGGAAGTCCTTGTTTAAATAATATAATAAAAAATAAAAAAAATGCTGATGTAAATTGCAGAGATAAGGGGTAGCATCACGATAGCAAGTCAGTTTTTTTTCTGCTCTGAAGAAAAAGATCCATCCTTAGTCTGCTACAGTTTTTGAAGTCTGTCAAGCAAGTAATGGATTAAACTGCTCTATGTTACTTCCAAGAATGAACGTGGGCTTTTCAAGATACAAAATGCCAGCAGTAGGATGCAAGGTCTGTAGAAATATCAATACTTTTAAATTATTTTGAAGAAGTAGAGGAACTCTGGAAAAACAGCAAAGGTAAGTTTAAATGAAACACTCAGTAAAAACCTCTGCTAAATATAAAATCTATAGAACAGTACAACTGGGAATTAATATTATGCTACCTCATGAATATCTTGAACTGCACTAAATGTTGTGCAGGCTTAATAATTCATTTTGAGGATAAAAAGTAGAGGTAGTCTAAAGCAGGTGACAGACAATAAATTTCCTTTCACCAGAAATGGTTTAAAAAGGATGTTAGTAGTAGGAAGGCATGAAAAAGTGGTAGGAACTAATGGTAGATTGGACATCGTATTGTCACTTCTGTTGATCCATTCATGTAAGATAGGAGTAAATGGAGTTCAGTGACATAGAAGAAACTTTAAATTGGGATAAAGCGAATACTTTCTTGAAACATAATTAATGCTTAGTGTCATGAGGAGGCAGAAGCTAAAAGCATTAGAACTGAAAGAAATGTGACTGTGTTCCTGGATGTATATAGAGAGTAGTAGACTCTGAGTTTTAAAAATGTGCCATAGGACTTAAGATTTAACTAGTCACCAGCTGCTGAAAGCTCCCTTATGATCTAGAGTGATTATTTTCTCTCTTTCTGTTTTTATTTGGTAGTCAGACTGCTTGCCAGGCTCAGGAGGAGGATTCATATGTTCTGTGAGAAACTAACCAGTTTGACACACACAGATCTTTGTTTATTTTATTTTTTACAGTCTGGGCATAAAGTTGAGATTATTCATAAGAGATATGCTGATTTTAGAAATAAATATCCTGTGGCTAAATGTCTTGAATGCATTTATCGCCAAACAAGGCATTGTAAGCCTACCAAATCTAGTGCAAAGGCTATACTTCAATGCAAGTTCACCTGTTGATAGATGAAAATGTCGTTTTGGCAAACAAGCCACCTTTTGGTGGCACACAAACCACAACTTGCCTTTAAGTAAAGTCAGATAATAATGTTATGATGAGTATTAGATTGTTGTGATGTGTTTTTTGTTTGAACGAGAGTGAGATTGCCTCTTAAAAGACACAGGACTCCTTTGTATAGGTTCCACATGATGTGTTCTTGTTTCACCTTTTTTTGTATTGAGAAATGATCAGAAAGGAAGAGAGGTGTCTTTGTGAATGTGCTCTGTGTTGGATTCGAGAGCTTTTGGTAGGAGGGGTACTAGGTGGAAACAGGGTGACGGAGGCAGAATGAGCGTCATCAGGCTTTAAAGTTCCTATGGGTTTTGGCTTGAGGCAGCTGATACATCAGTATTGTGTGACTCTTTTGGTTGCTGATGTCCAAAGCTAGTACAAAATCAGTAGGATTTTGACTCAGTGTTATTTTGTGCTTTTGCACACATATTTTCCGTAATGCTGAGTCACAGCAACCAATAAATTTGTTGAAGGCAAATTTGTCATCCGGGAAGCATGAGGTTTCAGTGCCTTCTGATATTCACAACCCCAAACAAAAGTTGCTTGAAGCTACGAAGTCAACTTAATAATTTAGTTTATTTTTAACCTAATTTGTTTCAAAGTGTCTGGGATTTCTTATTTTCATGATATGAAATGCTGAAAGGTGCACTCTTATTCTCTTGTAAAGAATGTTCAGGGCATGTTAGGATGTTAGAAATGTTAGGATGATTTTTTTTCTGACAGATGATGACTGTCAACTGATAGAGATGACTTGTTTTTCAAATGGAAAATAGAGAAAATACATTGTGGGTCAGCTTGTTCTGTAAGTGCAGGGAGGATGTGTTGTAATGTTATTCAAAATACAAATGAATCTCTGCTTTAAAAGAAAAACATTACATTTTAGTTTGGCATGCAGGAATAATCACTTCTGTTATTTCGTGTAGATGGGCACATGAAAGTGAAGTGTGGGGTTTTTTTTTTTTTAAACATTAGTATAATCCTGTGCGGCTGAAAAGTTTAATTCCCCATCACTAGCTGCTTTGTTTTATGACTTGTGGGAACTTTCTGGTTTCAGGTTGATTGTGGACTGTGGGGTTATAGAAATCAGGGTGAGGGTTTTTTCATTTAAACAGATTTATTGCATTGCAATGCAATAAAGAAAGAAATGTAAAGAAATTTTGTGTTTGCAACTTGAATCAGAAAGACTCAGTTGGCAAATTTGAAGATGTTTTCCTTTTAAGTTGACCTGGCTTTGAGAGCCAGGTTTTTTGCTCTCTTGCTGCTTCATTAAATCAAAACGACCTTGATAAACATGGAACTCAAACCAGCTTGGAAATATATTTGTGATAGTAAATGTATAGTGAAGTGCTAGATATACTGTGTATAATCTTTTATTGATTCCTGCCCCCCCCCCCCCCCCCCCCCCGACTTGGTAAACTTGTTTTCTAATAAACCTTGTAAATGCATTACTACTTAATCTCTTCAGTGGTGTTTCTTCGGTGGAAAAAAAAAGAAAAAAAAAGCATAATCTTTAAACGTCTAAAAATTGACTTAATTGCCCAGTTGTGTGGCTGTCAGTGCGCTTAACTAGTGAAACAGGCTGATGTGTCAGATCAGTTTCTGAGACACCACCAAGTGTCAAGTAATTATTTCTGTTAGTGTGTTCTTTTTGCTGCAACCAGAAATA
The DNA here is from genome assembly GCA_013400535.1 of Scopus umbretta. Taxonomy (NCBI): domain Eukaryota; kingdom Metazoa; phylum Chordata; class Aves; order Pelecaniformes; family Scopidae; genus Scopus; species Scopus umbretta. Next base: position 7,806 of record VZTL01041724.1, on the reverse strand, counting down.
TGCTTCCTTGATTTTTTGTTTTGTTTCTTTCTGTGTGTTTTTGAGTGTAGAAAAGGACAATCAGGGGCTTGGCAAGCTGCTGTTGGGGCCTGATTTTAGGGATCTCTTAGAAAAACCTGGTTTTTGTGAGCACAGAAGATCCTTCTGAATGTTACCTGGGGGGGTATACTCAATTGACCTTTCATTTTGCAGAAATACCTTTGATGTGGTGGTTGTTTATTTTAACCACCTTTTCAGCCCTTTTTTTGTTTGTTGAAGATGAGGAGGTCACATTGTTGAAATGTGACATTGCTTCAAACTTGACATCAGGTGTCCTCAGCATTATTCAGATAACGCAGTCTGTTTGCTTTTCTCCTTTTTTGTTTGCTTTTGAGCAACAGTCGATATTGAGGTTTTTCATTTGCCTGTAATATGTTCCACATTGTGCAAAATTGTATGTCTTTTCAGGCCTTGCATTAATTATCTTAAGTTTTAAGATTGTTCTCTTTTTTGTAAGCAAGTACCATTCCAACTTGCCAAGTGAACTAGAACATGCCACATTTGCTAGAGATTAGGTGGATTAGTACTTGGTTTGCTGTTTCACAGGTTTATAAAGGTGCTAGAACAGAAACAATTATGAATTAAGGCCTACTACTAGGCATGGAAAAAACCTAATGGGACTAGGAAGCCTGCAAAATAAAGTAGATTTGAAAGACACGGAGATGGGCAGCAATGCCATGAAGGAGTCCCCTTCTTGCTTCCAGTTTTTGACAGAAAGTCCCTAAAAGTCTGAACCCTGTTTCAAGGCTATGTATTCTAGCCATGTTCAGCTAAGACTCTTATGTTACATTTGAAGCTCCTTTAGTCTTTTGGCCTTTTGGATAGCAGAAGGTGGTGGTTCTGTTTCTTCTCCATCATTCTTGTGTGATGGTTGCCCTAGGAGTGTGGGTCCCTGCTGTTCTGTGTAAACTGAAGTTTCTTATTCCTGCTTATGAATGGCACTTGTGCCTGCTGCTGCAGCTTTCCCAAGCCACAGAAAATGAAATTCACATGATTGTTTTGTTTCCTTGTTATGCTAGGTTTTGCTATATCATCAGCAAAATGTACTTTGTAGGTCTTTACAAATACTGTAATTGTTAATTTTATAGTGCCTGTGAGGTCTTTCCCAATCCCATGTCACAGCTAGAGAAAGTTAAGCAAAAGTTTTAGAAATAGGCTGTGTTGTGCTCAAACAATAGCTTTTTGTAGTTGAGATGGTTAAATATCCTTTCCTCTGGATGTCCTGAGCTTTACAAGAGTCTGAAGACATTTGAAATCAGAAAGTAACAGCACTGTCCTGCAGGTGATACGGGTGTTTCTACTGATGGACATTCCCCATGACCCCTGTAATCCAGTATGCCTTGTCATATAATTTTGCAAAAGAAGCAGATGCAGCCTCACCAAAATGTTTTATCTGGTTGAGCTGTTTTTTAAAAACAACAGGAGGTGGCAGTGAAGAGAGAAGTCAATCTGCAGATTTTCCTTTATTTTCTTTTTTCACCTCAGATAACACTGTCAGCAGGGTAGAGACTTGGTGGATGTGTTTTCGTCTCTCTCAGGTGATGGCAAATGTAGGATGTTGCTCTAAAAGTTTTTCCAGGGACATAGCATTAATTCCAGGTGATTTTTTTTATCATTCTATGCCCTGTATTATTCATGGTTTTATTTTGAAGACCTTTCATTGTCTGTCACCTCCAAGAAAGTTTACTTCCACAAGATTTAAATACTTTTGTTAGCACCTGAACTTGTTGCCTTAGAATTGCCAACAAGCAAATTAGAAGGACTTGCAAAATCTACACTTCATGGGGGGAAAAAACCAAAGCACATTCGTGGCCAGAATGTTAGATTTGTAAGGAGTGTGTTGATGAGAGTAATAAGTGACCAAGTGCTGCTTTCAGGGTAGTTTTTTAAATTGGAAAGGTTATCTAGTGTCTCACTAAGAGTGTCAGGAGATGATGCATCCTGTAATCAGAGCGCAGTGAATTGCTCAAACATCTGTCCAGGCTGCGTTGTAGGTATTTGGCGTGATGTCAAGAAGTGTGATTGTGAGGAAACTTTAATTTTCTCAGAGGCTTAGAATCCTATGGCAGAGCCAACAAACAAACTAAAATTTCCTTGGAAGGAAAAGTTTTGTAGCATAGCTGAGCCATTTCTTACTTTGAACGATTCCAGCTTCTCTCATGGAGAGGTTCTCGTGCATGGAGTTCCATCTTGACCCTGCTGTTTCCAACATGGGTTGTCATTTCAGGTTCTGGCAGCAACCTAAAAGAGAGACAGAAGTTTGATGGTACAATAGAGCTCACAAGTATTCATCCAGTGAGTCCTTTCCTTCTGACAACTGCCTCTGTTAGGAAGCATAGACTGGTAGTATGTTGGATCGTGGATCTTCAAGATAACTTTTTTTATCACTTAGACTGTCTCTCTTCAGCCTCCTTGTCCGCCTTCATTTTCAAGTCTTTCTCTTCCAGTATATTTCCATTGGAAGGTAGAATTTCTTGTATGGGTCTAAGCTTCTGAAATATTTCCCACCCTCCCCCTAATTCCAAGGAAGGAAAATTTGTCTCTAACAGTCTTAATATCAGCAGTGTATTTGGTAATCTTAGTTTCAGTCATCTGGGTTATATATACCATTAAGCAGGTCTTGATTTTTAAGGCATTTATTTTTACATCTGGATACCTTTGACGTGTGGAATATCCAAGAGTATTAATCACATGGCATTCCTTCTGGCAAAGCCCTTAAGTCTAGTGACAGTGATATCTGATTTAAGAAGGCAGGGAGTTCATTTTTGTGCCTATCTAGATGATTCCTTGGGACAAGGTAGGTCATCGCAGTGAGTGACTGCATTTCCCAGTGCCTCTGAATTTCTTTGACTTGATGAGCAAGGAGAAATGTAGTACTTTTCCTTTCTCCTAGAAATGTGTGCTTTGAACACATCCACATTTGGTAGGGTACTTTTCTTGATGAGCCAAAAAATTGGGGAACATCATTTCCTTTGGGAAATGCAGACATTCAGGAATTATTATCGATGTTTTTAATTTTAATAAAAATAATTTTTTCATGTCACCCAAACTGAGGAGGAGAAAGTGTCATATGAGGTTCAGAGTGTTGCTGCACAAAACCCCAATGAATGCACTATGAAAACTCTCACCAGGTCGACAGATGCTTTTTGTCTGTAGATGGGAATATCCGAAAAATGTGGAAAATAATATGCTATCTTTAGGAAAGAAAAGATGGTTAGAACATTTCCATGACAACCACCACAGATTTTCACCAGAAGCAGCATTAATTTTGATAGTACAGAGAAGATCCAGTGTTTGCTATTTGCTATGAAGACATTGCAATGGGTGAATTTATAGTGATTTTCCATTAAGCCACAACAAAGCTGCTGAAGACGAGTGAGGCAATTTGAAGTTGTTTTGCCTCTGTGGCTTAGTCTGGGGAAAAGGCTACATCCTGAAAAAAGGAAGAAGAGATTTATAGCAAACAATCCTTGGATGACTGTAACAACTAACATAGGATTGTCATGTTTTCAGTCCTAAAAAAAATGATTTTTGTGCTCGCACTCAACAGATCTAAAGATGTTAGCAGTAAATGCGGGCTAGATGAAATCCTGGATGCGGTCATTGGATTTTTCACCAGTAGCCAGGGAACCAGTAAAAGAATTATGAAGAAATAATTGATTTTAGGAGATACTGAGGATATTACAAAAGCTGCTTTTAGAAAATAACTTTGGATTTAATAGTTATACAGGTTAGAGAGGCAGGTATATAAAATGGGTATATGGCTATGTGTTGGGATTTTGTTTATTTACTACCAGTGAGGAACTACTATGAAATAAAGTACTGAACTCAATACTAGTTGGATTGGTAACTTCTGAATGGTGAAGGGAGCTTAATTTTTTCCCCTTTAATAGAAGAAACTGTCTTCCCAGTCATTTGGTGGTAGGAATTTGTAGGAAGGCTTTACTCCCAGGTAAACACAATACGATGTTTTGAAAGCATTTTAAGTGTACAAAATACTCAGAAAATAGAAGAAGGGGTTAGTCAGCAAAGTGAGCTGTCTTGAAAGTCAGAAATGAGCATAGCCAAAAGTTGCAGCTAAAGCTTGTAAAGGGTGTAATAAATAGAAGATAATTCCTGCGAGGCCGTTAGGTATAGGGGTTGAGGTAAAGTCAGACAATTCAAGTAAATCCTATGCCTGTATTTTCAATAAATGAAACATTGATGTAAAGTACAACGGGAGAAGGCTGATAGAGCTCTGAGAGGAGAATGAGAATTATTACCTTAAAGTCAGAAGCAAAATTAATTGAAAGAAATTAATATGCAAGTTGGGAGATGAGGGGAAACTAGGTAAGTAAGTACAATAAGGAAGGATACCCTAAGGAAACTTGCTGATGATGAAGTTGGATGGTGTCACTGATGTTTAGAAACACTGGAACATCATATGGAGGGGCTACATAATAAAAATTAGGTGAAATTCAGTATTAAGAGATGAAGATGTTCCCTGTCAAGGATTTCATTAAATTAAGAACATTTAGGGATTGAAAGTGAAGGTGTGAAATGACCACAGCAGCTATCAAAGTGCTGAAGTCCCAAATAAAGGCGAATACAGTCTTGCGAGTTTGAGAAGAAGTGTTTCAGACAAAAATGGAGAGTTATTAATAATGTCATGGAAGGTCTGAGATCTTATCCGGGCTGTTGTGTATGCCTGTGTTTGTTCATGTTCAAGGGCAGATTGACTAGAGTGGCTGCAAAGCCGTTTCACTGTTAGGCATGTCCTTTGAGCTCATGGTTGTCCGTCTGCTGTTTGAGTTCATTTTCCGAATTCTAAAATATATCAAACATTTCTTTCAAAATGTTTAGAAACAAAAGAAACTGTACTCTGAGTATTTGTTAGCCTGAACTTCTTTTTACAGTTAAAATCCAGGGCTTCCCCAAATAATTTGAATGTTTAATATACAGGTAGTAGTCATTTACACTGAAAATGGGAGGAAAACGTTAGTGCCAAGCATATTGCAAGACACATGAACACTTTTAGCTCAGACACCTAAAGACAGGAAGAAAGGGGTCTCTGAGAATGATGTAGGGAACTTCTGGTGTTCTGGGATTTATCTTTTTGTAGGACCTTTATTTAAAAAAAAAGGCCATTTCAAGAAGAGCCTTTCAGCAGAATTAGGCTGCTGAATTACTTACCTATATGCTCAGGTTTTTATTGTTGCATTCAGTGCAATCTGTGACTGATCTTGAATATAGTAGTTTTGTGTCCCTTAATGGTTTTTAAAATCTCAATTGGTAGAATACAGTAATGCTTGAAGTGATGCCCGAAACGTGTTCTGTGAAAGTCAGTTCTGATCATCAGAATTCTTATAAGTGGTTGTCAGGTAGCAACAACTTAAAAAGAGGGTCTAATAAGAAGCACTTTTGAGTATCCTCTTTTTCATCTCTTAAAACTCTTTGTGCTAACTGAAAGGAGGTTAGAGTAGACTCAATTATATGTTTGATGTATTTTAAATAGGAAACCTAAGTTCTTGAGAGTCTGTATATACTCATGTTCTTCCATTTTAAAGTAAAAAGTGCACAGGAGCTCATTTATCACCTGGTGATTCTGTGCTTATGGAATTTGAGGTAGGTAGCATATTTAATACGTGTTAGGGCATTTGAAAAAGACTTTTGAAAGCCCTGCAGAGTAACTTTTTATATAGCAGTTTCCTAGATTTTGTATTACAGAATTGCAGATATTTACAACATATTGGAGATTCTGCATTTGTATGAAGATGCATGGAAATACTGAGATGTTTAGAATTTGCTTCCCAACCTTTTTTGGGTTTAAAGGGGGGATGTAAGGAGAGAAGTACCAGCAGAATGAAGCACTAAGAGTAGTGACCTGATCCACAGCCGACTGATTTAAGGGGGGGCGCGGTCTTTCCACACAGTTTTATAGCTATTGTTTTATGCTAAGTAACTCCAAAGTACAGGGCTGTATGTGTGAAAATCATCATGGGTAGCTATAAATGCTGGTCCCCTGAGTTACATAAGACAGACGGTACTTGGAAATCATAGACTGAAAAAAGGCCCTTCTGCATAAACAGTGGCAGGATTAGAGGCTGAGGTTGGGGAGGAGGGGAAGAACAGCACAGCTTTGCAGGAGTGAGCGTTTTAAGTGGTTAAACCATTCTCACGTAAAACTTCTCTTTCAGTTTTTCTTGTAGACCTTGGCTGGATAGAAATAACATAAGGTTGTATTGAATTAACTTAAAATGTGGATTTGGAGGGCAAAACCCCCCCGTACTGACTTGCAAAGTGAATTAAGCTAAAAAACAGCTAAGACCCCTTCACTTCCGAGTGAAGACAGGGGCATATAATTAGTTTGGTTAATTCCCTGCATGGAGAAATGTTAAGATTTATTAATGCAGTTTTCGTTTTAGCCAAGGCTGTATACTCTGCTTTACAGGTCTCAGTTCTTTCGTAATAAAAAAAATTCACTTATTCATGCCTTGCAGTGTCAGAGAGTAAAATAAAGGTTTGTTGGGCTGATGTGAAGAACTGGCATACCAAAGTGACAATTCTGTGAAATTTTGCTTTACACCTTCTAAGTTATTGGAAGTTAGGTGAATGGGATATAGGGGGGCAGTGGCTGGAAGTGCATGGCTACAGAGATTAAGAGATGGAGACAGAATACAAAATGATGTGTTGTTGAAGAGTAATTCTTTTCTGACTTCCGTTTTTAATTGCATTGTAAAGGAATCATGACGACCTCAGGAAAAGAGAATTTCCGACTGAAGAGCTACAAGAACAAATCTCTGAACCCTGATGAGATGCGTCGCAGGCGGGAGGAAGAGGGTCTTCAGCTACGGAAGCAAAAGAGAGAGGAACAGGTACTGCACTGCAGTTGCAATAGCTGTAACCAGTCCTTAAGTAGTCGTGTCTTGCACTGTCTCTGGCTCTTTGTTTCTCCCAAGCGCTTTAGTTGTTCCTGCCCTGCCAAATTCTTACATAGTCTGAAATCAGTCACTTGCAGACTTTACTGCCTCTTCTGCAGGCTCTACAAAACTTAGTGAGTGCTGTTCATTCACTCAGATTGGCCAAAGCAGCTTAAAGGTGACTGGAACAAAGCTGTCTGACCTTGCACTGAAGGTGATTGAGGAGTTCCTGTTTTGGTTTATGGTGTGGGGTTTTTTGTTTGGTTTGGTTTGGGTTTTGGGTGGCGTTTGGTTTGGTGTTTGGTGGG
>VZTL01041721.1:170195-187958 GCA_013400535.1 Scopus umbretta | reverse complement strand
TCTCATCTAGGCTCCTTTTCCCACAAAAGGTTGGACGAGATGGTCATTCGAGGTCCCTTCCAACATGGGCTCTTCTGTGATTCTGTGGTAAGCGGTGCTCTGTGGAAAGGCCTGATGGTATCCCAGACACTGATTTTAGGAGCTAGTGTGCTCCCAAGGGCATTCCCCCAGGGAAGACAGGAACACCAAGAGGAGGAATGTGGGTACTGTCAGAGGGAGTAATGGTGACTGGAGCCTCTCCAGACCTACGTGACTGAAGAGATTTTTAGAAGCTAGTGATCACTGCACACTGTCTATGTGGAAGGGTACTTGTCCTGGCTTTTAACATAATGCAAGACCACTAGACTAAATCTCACTGAAATGAAAAAGAATTTAAATATTGATTTGATTTCGCAAAAAAGCTTAATTCAAATTAAGAAATAGCACTGGAAATGGTCAACTGTATGACTGTTTTCTGAGGAGTGACTCCTCACTGGCTAATTGTGTCAGGACTAATAGACCATTTTCCACTATACCTTATACATCATATTACATGTTGTATCTATTACTACTTTCAGAAACTACAACAGGCACCATTCTGCATGTTTCATAAGTTGAGAGTACACATTCCTCAATTTTTTATTCTTTTTCCATTGCAGACATTGCTCAGGGTCTGGCTACACTCCGTAATGTATTGTCCCATAGAGATAGCTGAGATTTCTCTCTAAACAAATCAGCTTAACAGGGATAGCACAGCTGTGTTAACACAGTACTCATCCAAACTAACATTTGCTGGTTTGCTACTGCTACACATGCGATAACCTGCAAAATTTCTAATGCAGGATGTAGCAAAAGGGAAGTGTGGAGATAAGATTAAAAAATCTGATCTAGACGAGGATCTGATGCCCCCTCTTTAGCTTCAGGCTTCCAAGACTGATGTTGTGATTCATGATTTTGAGTCTTCCCTTAGCAGGTAGCACTGAGATTCAAAACTCCAGGTTGATTCTACAGGCAAATTTATTTTTCTGAGGTAAGAACTCTCTCTGAAAGGGTTTCCTCCCTCCACCCCAAAACGAAATCCTAATTACACATTAATTCTAGTATATCTTCCTGTTTATTGTAAGTCAAACTTATGGGATAAAGGAAATAACATAAATCTTCCTTTTTCACAATTTACTCCTAACAGAAGCTAAGAACAGCTCCCCAAAAAACCACTGCTGAATTTTAGCATCTTCTAAATGAGCTTGAGTCAACTCATAGATTGCTATAAAATTCTTTGAAACCAGTAGTTCCTCTGAGCAATAGAAGTGATTTTTGACTTATTTTTGGTGGAAAGCTTGAGATGCTTGACCATAGATGCATCAAAGCTGGTGAAGGGTTTTTTTTTAATGAAATGGTAAAAGGTGAAATGGATAAATCTGGGACAGTACTCAAATCCTCCCAACAGCAGGAGACACAGTAATATTGTTTTGAAGAAACATCACACAAAAAGTGTTAACAAACATGTGGCCAAGATGTGTGGGTTTTATAAAACTTTTATAAAGAAGTTAGGCCAAAATATTCCAGCATTTTGAAAAATTTTAAACCATGAATCTTTACAGATAATTGAACCAAACCATGCCTGCCTTAAAATAAAATATAAAATATTGATTCATATTTCAGAAAACTCATCTCTAGACTTCCATGTATTATCTGCAGCAGATGTTGACTGTGTGATTGGCCATGCTGTTCATATTTGGTTAGAGTGAACATTCACAAAAATGTCTTTGTGTCGTGTCAGCAATGCCATGCACGCACATAGAGTCGCACGTTTCAAGCTATTCAGATGCGTAGAGAACGAGAGTAGAAGGCAGAACAAGAAACACCAGTAGTAACTGGAAGAGAAATGTAAGGAATTAATACATTGTTATTATTGCAGAGGCTTCTCAGTCAGAAGTGTCAAATGTAATTAGATAATGGCTTAGATCTTGCATTGGATTCATATTTACCACCTTCGGTGTGTTGGTTGCGCATTCAGATCCCTACCTCACACAACAAGTGCATAACTCCTCTTTTCGTGGTGTCTTGCTTAGTGGCAACAAGATGAGGCTGGGAACTGAATAAAAAGCCAAGTGCTAACAAAAGTCTCCTCAAAACTGTGTCAGGACAGACCTAAGTTCTGGGTGATATCTGAATGCTGGACCAAATATTGCTGAGTTCAAAAAAATAAAATACCAGACAAGAAACCAAGTGTGTTGTTCTGAAGCAATGCAGTTGCCTATAAAATAGTTACAAGTTTTTCATTATCATGCAGTCATCATCAAAATATGTGCCTTGGCTTGAAAACACAGCCCACCAGCAATATTAAAAAAAAAAAAAGGGAAGGGGAGAAAAAAGCCCTTTCCATTCCTCAAATGCAGTGTCTTTGTGGTTGTGTCCTTGGCTGTCAACACTTTCCTTCCCGGTTGAAAGATTACTAGAAAAACAGGGTTCTGCCAGTGCCAGTGGCCTCAAGAGCCTCATTATATCATGAGGATAACCCCAGAGAGAACACAAAATCTAAACATTGGCCATACAGAGTCCTTTTTAGTCAGGGTACACACACATGTTTCAGCCAAGTTTACCAGCAGGTGAAGCACATATAGCCGCACACAGCCAGAATTAAGAAAAGACCATGAAAAACTTGGCAGCTGTTATCAGACTTCCTATGGAAAAAAAGCCAAGGGCAGGCAGGGGAAGGATCTGGACCCAAATTCACTCCCTGCATTCCCTTTTCTTCCTGGGCATGTGCGGTTTTGTCTTCTGGAGGGAGAAACTGAGGCCTATGAGAAGAGAGGTGGAAAAAAAAAGGGGTGAAGATGGACTTCTTGGAAGCCTTTCTCATGACATAACTAAAGGTCCTGTGGTCATATCTTAACCCCAGCCCTTTGGAAAAAAAGCTGACAATGCTTTTATGGGTTTTTGCTCTTGGACTAAAAGCCTACAGCTGTTTTGAAGGTTGAGATAGTTCTAGCATATAATTAATACCATTTCCATTTAACTCACCAGTTAAATCTTAAACAGAATGCACAAGCTGTGACATATTACTGAAAAGAAGCAATGCATATTGGACAATTGACTTGGTGGTGGCCTTTAATGCTGTGCCCTGTTGGTGCGGTGTCTGTGGTTACCATTTTTCATTGGAGAAATGTCAAACAGTTCATGGGTCTGGCAAGCATAACTATCACAGGCAATTCTGCTTCTGCTCGCTTTCATCTCGTGAAACAGTTGCATTTGCTTACAGAGTATGCATAGATTTATAGGCATATATGCAATTTGCACTCTGCACACATGCATATCTATTTTTATAGAAATATGCATAGGATACAGAGTAGGTCTGGTTGCAGTCTGGTGTAGTTTATCTCTACGAGATAGCCAAGAAGCAGGTAAATTAGTATGCTCCAAAACTAGCTAGTTTGAATCTATCTTGGCTGGCTGCATTACTGGAAGTCGGTTCTGTCACTGCAGGGTGGATATGCTCCTCAGATGAAAAGAGTCATTGTGAATACTGATTAACAAACACAGAAATGGTGCCTTATATGAGTTCTTCAGTATTTGGTGAAATTGTTTCTGTGATCCTTTCTGTCTCTAAATTCTTTCTTTAGTGTATTAATGGAAAACAGGCATGGAAAGGAAAACAAACACAACAGAAGTAAAAGGTTGACTAAATATTGTGATATTTTTTTCAGTTTTTCCATAACTCTAATCAACTGACTTAAGTATGAATTACCCTATATATTTGAATCACAGGCAAGGTTTCTCCAGTGAAAGCTGTTCCCAGAAGTAGTCCTGGTTAGTGCAGATTAGAAATATCACTTAATGTCATTAAAGTAATCAGCTCTCACTAACCAACCAGCTGGCAGAGTCTACATCACTGGTGGACAAATTTGTCACGACTTAGCTAAAAGCAACAACGAAACAGAACATCCTACTCGAAACCAGAGGGATGAAAAATACACCAGCAATGGCCTCCACACAGGGAAATTTTAAGAAACATACTGAGGAAAGTTCATTGATTCCCAGTGTTCCTCTTGGCTTTTGCGTTGTGAATGTACTGTTAAAGGGAATTCTTCCTCTTTCCAAATCATTGGTGGGGATATGCCGGGGATCTGGGTTTTCCCAGAATGCCGCCAGTGTAGACAAGTACTGCTCTGAGCTATTGTAATCACATTATGCTCCCCTTATGTTCTTTCCATCAGCTGACTGTAACGTGGCTGGTTGGCTTTGAATTGGGATTATTAGTCTCAAAAGCCTTTAAGGTGTTGGGCCTGGCTGAATGTTAGACACAGAGTAACATAATACCTGCTCCTTTAAGAATCTGCTATCACTTCTGAAATTGGCAGGTGACTGTATTTTTAACTGTGGGGGGCACTACAATCCCCCTAAAAAACTGATTTTATTTATTCCCTCCTAACTTTTAAAACCTACCTTTATATCTTTTCTTTAATTTCCAGAGGTGTTCTCAGATTAACTACCGTTGGCTCTATATTATTACTCCCTTATCCAGTCGTTTTTATTTTCTTGCTGGATCCTTTACCCTGTTTTTCATGTTTATATTTTGAGAACCTGGCATTATATTTTTTACTGTTTATAAACTTATACAATGTTTGTTCTGTTGTACACGATCGTGTAGACAGAGCAAATGCGGTATGCTGAAAATAACGTTGGGATTAGGTGATTAGGGATTTTTCAACATCGCCTTCTCTCTTGGGTTCCAATATAAATCTATGCATTATTTCAGACATGAATATTTCTACTTGTGTGAGACTTGGGAAGCGACCTTCTTTGCCTCTCTGCTGCCACAATCAGAAAATGTCTCCCTGAACAATGCAGCCTGCATGACACTATCGCTTTAAAATTGTATTCCTCTTTATTAAGAGGCCAATACTGAAAGAATGACAAATGTCTTTCAAACTATACATGCCTGTTGCACACAAAAGAGCTGGCATTGCTTACTTCATTTTTTTAAGTGGTCTAACTCTTCAGCTCCAAATGGATATTTTTGGTTGGTACTGGGTGCAAGCTGGAGTAGGATTTGAAACAAATGATTTCGCACAAAGAAATGAATTGAGCAAGACAGTGATTGTGAAGGCAGCCTCAACAACATCTGGGAAAATGCACACTGGTCAGCTAGTTTTGCTTGAAAGAGGGAAAAAGTTTTTTCTGTGGCAGAAGGTCTGATTGCAATTTTTGTATTGAGAAGTTGCTTATTCCTTGCTACAAATTTTCAAATTTAGCTGAGAATTAATGAATCATAGAAATGCCGGTTGGAAGGGACTGCTAGCCATCATCTACTCCAACCTCACGTCTGAAACAGGACTAAAGCCAACCTTAAATTGAGTCAGTCACAGCTTTGTTTAACTAAGCCTTCTAAACCTCAGAGGAAGGTGACTCCGAGGCCTGTCTGAGCAGCCACAAGTGGGGACAATAGCTGTCACCCACAAGATTTTAAAAAACCCAACAAACCAAAAAAAAAAGCCCCTACCCAACAACTGAAAGAGTACTTTCAGGAAACGATAAGAACTTTGCTACTACATTGTTGCCTCCACCCCCTTAGCCCCTGGGAAATGTTTTTTCTGCTTAAGACCACAGCTTTTCTGGTGTGCCACCATTTTGTCACCGAGAAAAGAATGCAGCAGCAGCACAAAGTGGTTACTACTGTTTTATTAAATAGAGATCCTCATAAATTCCAGCTGCTGACCATGTGTTCCATCTTCTTATGTGCAAACCCACTCTCATTTTAAGAAATGCTGAGCACACATGCGAGTACATGCTCTTGCAAGTCCCCAGGCTTTATATTTGCATTGTGCATAAACCCTCAGCATGTGACTTTAGCATGAAAGGTCTGCCGAACATGCCCCTGTCACCTCATAATCATTGTATCTATTTTCCTAAAAATGAATCTGACTTTAAAAACCAATCAGGTGATCATTAGACTATTTTACTTGAGCATTATCTAGCATAGATAATCTGTGGAGATAAATGAGGAGATAGAGATTTCAGCCTGTAATCATAGTAATTTGAAGGGGAAAGGATTTTGCCCTAACATCTGCAGCACTGCAGGATTGGAATTCAGAGCGAACGGCGGAGGGCAAGCAGGGCTTTGTTCAGAAAAGCCACCAAGGCACCAAGCCACCGCACCACAGGGCATTTGTAGTGGTGGTTAAAATGCGGCAGACATGATGTTAGACCTAGTATCTAGTTAGTATTGCTTATGAATGCTAACAGCTGCTATCCTCAGAAGACACGTAGTCATTTTTTTCCTAGTTAACTTCACCGGAATCTGGAGGAGATATTTTGTAAGGGGTTTGGATCTGTTTGCTTGTTTAACTTTTCTAAATCCACCCAAAGTCACAAAAGCCCTTGTTTGGATACTGCCTCCCCAAAGAGAAAAGGGAGAGGACTTTGGAAATTACGTTGTTTTGACTTTCGTATTAAAATTATGCTGTAGATATCTGTGGTATCTTAAAGGCCCAGGTGTAAACTCTCCACCTCGGGGAAGCTGACAACTAACAACTGAGGTATGAGAACCTCAATATGAGGAGCTGAATTGCAATTCAAAGACCATCAGTCGTAATCACAGAAAATGTTCTTTGAATTCCTTCACCTGTTGCTTAAATAATAGAGCCTATTTAAATCTTATCCTTACATATACTTAATGAAGTAATGCATATTAAAGCAAATCAAAGAAGTGAGCCACTAAGACAGGGAGTCATCTGCAGCCCTCAAGGACTGGATTAAATGCAGCCCCATGCAGCTTTAATGTCAAAATGAGCTGTACCCCGAAGAAATATGGAAGTGAAAACATACAATGCAACATTTGTGTAATCAATTAAATTATTATCTGCCACCTTTCTAAGAGAGTAACAAGCAACTGGAATGATCTGAATATGATTAAAGCAGACACTCGGTACTAGCAGGGCTTCTAAAACAGGACAGATGAAAGTTGATTTCTCCAGAGAACAGACAAAAATTTGAGGAAGGCGGCTACCTGCATATAAGTAATGGCTGGGCAAAGAGAAGTTGTGTTTTGTCTCATGCAAAATTAATTAATGGCAAGGGCAACATTCTGCTTGCAAGTGGCAATAGTGGCCTAGGGAAGGGGCCAGTTAATAAAATATTGAAAAATTCTTCAGAAAGCTATTTAAAGATATGTTTCCATATTGTTGATATCTTGTTTATGTACCAAAGACTGATGCATTATGGTTAAATGACCAGTTCAAAAGATATGTCGGAATACTTCATACTGCATTATTTTCAACAGGATTTATTTAGGATAAAGTTGAGTGTTGGTTCTTACAAGGAAAATTTATTTTAAGAAGGAAAAAAGAAGGAGAGAGACCCCCTTGGATTAATATTAGTAGAACTAAAACTAGGCCAAAATTCTGCCATTCTTTGATAGTAGTGGGGTTAGAAAGGATTGAAATACAATATTTGGGGGGGGGGGACACACAACCCAAAGTTTTTATACAAATGACTATTTTTGGTTTTCAGTCTTAAGTGCGAGGTTTCAAACAAGGGCACTGGATTTTTGTTGCAGCACGATCCTGTTGCTGGAGCCCTTGGGCCCTGTGACAATGCTGTAGGACGCAGGATATTTCTCGGTCCTTGTGCAAAGGTGTATCCACCGGCCACTTTCTAACTCTATGGCGCGAGTGAGTGAGGTTCCAAACACACGTGGCAAGGGAGAGAGGTACGAGAACCTGAGGGAGCGAGTTAGGGCATGCACCAGCCACTCCCTGGGGGCCAGCTGCATTGGGGGCTCACCAGTCCTGCTCAACACAGCCTAAAGGCCTAAGCAAACTTGGGTCATAATGCTTTTGGAGTATAAATTAATCTTTGAAGGTACAGCTAAGATCACTCGTACCGGCCAGTATAGGTGACGTCACTTTTGGATGATGCACAATGAAGATCAGCCATTTAAACCAGCTCCTTCTACTCCATCCTGAATTATTGCTATATATAATTAGATATATTATTATATCTATATTACAATAACGGGAAGTTATTTTCTGGCTCTTTGGAGCGCCGAGGTCAGAAGTACACCGAGAAGAAATAATATCTAAATGCAGTGTAAACTTTTGGCATGTAAAACAGAACTGAAATAATTTAATGCGGATGCAATGTGAGGACTTTTCTTCTTCTCATTATTTGCCAGAGGGATTTGTATACTACGTGACTAGTCATCTGCCAAAACCATATGCATCTCTGACAGAAATCACATTATGTTTTGTGTCTTTATTTTTTTACATGGACTGACAAATACAGCCTTCATCATTGCTTTTTCAGCACTGGAAAAAATTAATTTGGTCAGTATTTTTTAAAACCTGAGACTGTTCCATGTGTGTTTTCATCTTTTGAAAAAAATCAAAGACAGAGGTTTTTTTAGAGATAGCATTTTTCCCTTCTCAGCAATTGTGTGCCATTTCATTAATTATCTGCTATTTTTTAAAGAAAAGTGTAAAGGAAACCTCAGCAATTTCCATGCCTCTGCTAACTTTTAAGCCTGGTTGTTTCTGTATTTGAATTTAACTTACAAACTGAGTAAACACTTTTGTTAAAGAGGAGGAGAATCTTAGACACTTCCTAAAATTTTAATTGTCAATTGCCTAGAGAAACTTACTCCTAAAAAAAAAATATGTAGTTCAAGCAACTAGTTATGGTCTTTAAAAAAAAAACCCACAACAAAACAACACACCACAAAACAAAACCCCAAAACCAGTAGTTTGTGTGGATTCCCTTTTCTATACTTTCTCCTTTCAAATATGGTTGCACAGTGAAGCATTGCTGTCTTACTTTGCTCATGTCAAACCAAATCAGATTTCAGCCTTGTTATCTTTTTGCCTCTCTTTCTCTTGAAGACGTGAAAGATTTTCACCACTTGCTTTTGAGACTGATATTCCTTCTGCATTAGTTTTTCATTCTTGAAGCATTATGAGCGTGTGCACCGCTGGCATTTGTTTGTAACACTGGCCTCCCCGTCTAAGTTTGTGCAAATTGTTTAGTCTTGAGACTGAAGAGTACTAATTTCTTTTGTTTTCCTGATGTGCCCTGAAGAAGGGTCTGATTAAGTAGCAGCTCTCTAGGTCTCTAGAAGGGAAATCCCTCTAAAACAGATCTTGTCAGAAAATGCAACTATGGCTGTCATTAACCCCCACCAAGTTCCCCGAGACTTGGCTGACATCCTCACATTCCAAGAATCTTTAAGAAATTTGCTACCTCTTCCCCTGCAGAGTAATCGCTTGTTTAGGAGACCCCTCACATGAACCAGATTAAAAGAAGCAACAGACAGTTCTTTATTTATTGGAAAAACTGAAAAACACAGGAAAAGAGGTGCCAATATGAAAGAAAGCTTAGAAAATATGAAAACAAAATGGAATGAAATGTGTGTTCTGTTGACCCTCCTTTGTTCTAGAATAACAGGATTTCCCTCTGTAGGAGTTTTGCTGAGAAAGAAGAGGTCATTACAGCACAACTGGGCACTGTCTAGGCATGTGAAGGCTCAGTACACAGCATTTTTCCTAGCTGAACTTACCACAGGTAATTTCTAAACAGCTATTAATAAAATATATAGCGTGCACACATTTGTTGCTATCAAGACAGCTCATGAAAGGTGGTTTTGTTTTTTTTTTTTTTTCCTTGCTTAGTAGATAGTCATAGTGCAATATGTTTGTCCTTCTCTCAAATATGCAGTGAACATATTCCGATTACAAAAACAAACCCATCAAAACCATGGATCTTTTTGTGATAAATGCCATCTTCTCTGTCCAGGGGTAATTTTTCATCAACACTGCATTTCCATATTGCCATCAATAAGAGTACCCCTAGCTTCAGAATTTCAGGACTCTAAAAAGTGAGGATTCCTATCTTGCCTCATATCATGCAAATTATACTCCAGATTACTAGGTTTTGGTTGAAGGTTTTGGGAAGAACTGTTGGACTTAAGAGGAAAGAGGGAGGGTTTGTAAATACGTGTATGTGTAATTTACACTGGAGAGGAAATGCTCCTGCAGTGCACATCAGAGCCGCCTGTTTGCATCTTTCAAACCTATTGGATCCTCTCTATTTTCAAGCTTCTAGCTTGAAGAAAGTGGGCAAGTTATCATCATCTTTTTTATTTATCATTTCTTTAATTGGGAACCAGTTTTCTGTTTCTTTTTAAGTGATGTAGTGCTCAAATGACAGCAAAGATTATAAGTGCAGTCTTGGAGAGAAAAGCACTAACCAGCAGTTGTTGTTGGCTTCATTCTTCCTTATACAGGAGCTTAACTAATGAATACAGTCCTCCAGCTCTTGGAATAACAAATTCAACATGAGAAAATTGCTCAGGGAACTTGCAAGCCAGAGTTACAGTGTACAAGGCAGAAGACTAACAGGAATCTAAATGAAGATGGTAATCATTAAATGATCCCTTCTTTGAGGGTTTACATTGGAAAGCCTTAGCTGGCTTAGATATTTGAGCCAAGCCCCTTTAGCGTAAAACTCTCCAGTGAGTGTGAGGAAGCTGCCGGTTTACGGTGGAGTCCCTTGAGAGAAGGTAGGATGTAAAGGCAAGTGTTTTTTCAAATATTACCGAAGTAAGTTTCATAACAGACCTGAAGAGGTAGCAAAGTTATTGTTCCCTCTTGACAGATTTGGAACTTAAAACGCTAAGCAATGAGGTCATTTCTGTGAGATCAGACTGCAAGCAATAGCCCTTACCATCTTACCTTGGAGCCCTAGCAAACAACTTCTTCCCCACAATTACTCTTCAAGGCAAGACGATATTATCCCCCACTTTATAGCTGGAGAACTGATGCCCAAAAGATTTAGCAACTTGTTGGAGATTGTATAAAAAAAAAAAATTTCACAGGTCTGGAAACTGAAACCAGATCTCCTGAGCCTCAGTCTGATACCTTAAAGACATGCCCACCCCCGGTTCCTGTCCTTCTGTCTGTTAAAACCTTACCTGAACCAATATTACCTGATTTGACTTTAAAATAGTGAAATACAGAACATAGTCTGCTCATTGCATTTGTTTTGAGGTAATGAGCACTAGCAAAGGCGGCTGGTCAGATCGCAGCAGCAAAGGCTGCTGTGACAGCCCACAGCACAGATGTGCACCATAGAAGCAGAATTTCAGCAGCATTTTGAGAGAGGCGTGTCCCACACCATGGAATTCCTCACCTAATGCAAAGAGCATCAGAGCTGTATACCAAAGGCACTGTATACTGGTTCTCTGATAACACATGCCTGATTGCTGCTTAAAAGATGAAAAGAACATTTGATACCAAAGAGAATCTCTGTCATGCATCTTGTGAATGGCATCCCACTAAAAGATCCTGCAAAAACCCCAAAGCAAAACAAAGAAACCCCATCACATCAAAACCAGTATGCTGGAGGAAACACACTCTCACTCTCTCTCCCCTCCCCTCCCCGTGAACTAGAAGGCCCTCTGGGAAGTTGCCTTCGTACCCCAGTCAACAAATGTAGAAAATCATAAAGATATCCTAATTGAAAAAATAAATGACTCACAGCAAGTCTGGGCTATCTCAATCCAAACAACAAAGCAGCTCAGTTTATTTAGGGAAGACGGATTAGTGGAAAAAATAGTTATCAAACCACAAAATGACTAACCAGGGATATCCCTGCTAAGAGATTTGCTTTCCTAACATAATGATCCATATTGTTTGTTCTGGTCTTTATGCTTACAGAGCAATGCAAGAGAGGGTGTGCAAAATTAGGATAAGGCACTTAAATTCCTCTGTAATTCTGGTGCCAGTCATGTAGTCCTTTATGTATTGTCAGGGAGCTCTCTATATTCCCTGGGCCATCGCAGCAACCAGGGTGACTGAGGAGTAGAAATTCCCTGGCCACGCTGCCTTCTTTCCTGGTCACATTCCTGGTACTGTAGCAGTGATGAAAAACATCTGCTGAGGTTGTTTCCCTAAGACCAGAGAAGACCCATTTAACCATGGTTGAGCTGTGGATCTGGATGAATAAACAGTGTTTGTGCAATTGTTTAATAAACTTTCAAAAGCAGTGAAAATTTTTTTTTGTTTTCTTACTTAAAAGCTGAGGGGGAAAAAAGGGAATGAGAAGTGGGCATAAGTGGATATAATCAGAGGTCCTTCTGACTTTTTGATGTGTATCTTCTCACACTATTTTTCTAGACCGTGACTTCACAAGCTTTCCAAGATGACCTGTTCCTCTGAAAAAAAAAAAAAAAAAAAGACGCAGTCCCTGGAGGGATGTTTTTTGGAGCGCTCTCTATTCTTGTAAGTTTTGACATCTGGAATTTGGTGGCCAGCATTTCTTACCAATAAATGAAATACAACTAATTTTATGAAATGCTGTGGAATTATCATTCCTATTTACTGAAAAGCCTCAATTAAATACTGAGAGTAATAAAAGAGAATCTGGGGGAAATTATGCTATTTGAACAGAGCCTATATTGCAATCTGTGGTAAATTCACATCAAATCTTAATCTAACTTTTAGATTCATTACCAGTTCATCATGCAAACAAAAAAAACATACAAAGATACATTGCCCTTTTACTGCACTTCACAAAAAATGCAATGGAAAGCACAGGGTAGAAATATGTTTACGAAACTACTCCACATAATCCACATAAGTGACTAATACAAGTATACATAAAAATGAAGGTCAGAAGAGAATTGTTTCCCAGAGTAATTTGTCTGACATGAACTGACCCAGTACAACAGATGACTATTCAGTATGCTGCCTCATGTAAAATTCAACTATTTCCCAAAACATAAGGGGAAAAAAAAATAAAAAACAATATGAGGAAGCAATTGATATTATCATTCCCCCATTGTTCTCTACCCTGTAAACCAAAATAACTCGAAGGACACTAAGAAATCCCCTGATAAAAATATCAAGGAGACATAAGCCTCCAAAAAGCTTTTTGCCAAAAAAGCTAAAAACTAGAAGACATCAAGACTACCACACAGTTTATTTTCCCAGGAACATTTTTGGCGCTTAGGAAATTTTCTTTGGTGGTAAGCTTCACACACAGGCCATGTCAAAAACATACAGGCTGGAAGCAGTTCCACTCAGCCCAGCTGGGCTCCGAACCTATGTCTTGATTAGACTTGTGCACCAGTACTTCTTCTTCACTCGTGCTTTGCTTTCCCTAGGAAGAAAACCCAGGCAGCTGGGCAGGAGGGAGCTGCAGAACTGGGGCTGGACCTCCAGCAGCAAGCAGGACCATGGGGCACTATGGGGCACATACCCACCACACGCGCTGGCATAGGCACCAGCCTCCCAAAGACATTCACAGTTGACAATAACAGACGATTAGACCATCTTGCTAGAGTGCTTCTTTTGGCCCCTGGAAAATAAGCTTCAGATGAAGCAGGGCACACTTTATCGTCTCTAAAGAGAAGGTTAAAGAAATTCCCAAGCAGCTGGGAGAACCAAGCCTGAAACCGTAAATGGGCACATGTGATGCCCTCAGCATAACAGAGAGTACGGATGCTTTATAGCCAAACCCACCGAGCCTGTGTGCTGCCAGGGCAAGCAGGATTTCTGACAAGATTTATCATTTCTCTGTTGTGATCTAGCCCTGAAGGCATTTCTTTTTAATACAAAGTAAGCACTTGCGATGATTAAGAGAAATGTACAGTTGGATCACTTTGTTGTTCAGTGGCCAGTCATAACATCAAATTCGCTGGTGAGTTCAGAAATACAGCACTTCAGCCCATGTGTGGTTACCGTCTGCTCCAGCATCTGGGTTGATGCAGCAGAGCTCTTTGACATGGACCGATGGGTGCTATTTTACATCTTCGTTAGCTCCCCTCCCGGCTGTCCCCGCACTGCTGCCACCAACACACCAGCACGGTGTGGTTCCCTCCATAGGAAGAGTTTACGTGCTTGAGGGAAACCTAAGAGTTTATCCAAAAAAAGGTTACACGAGCGACTCTCGTCTTCTATCGTCAGGGCCCAGAGCGCATCGGCTCAGCAGCGGCGCAGCTGAGGGAATCCCTGGCGCACCGTGGGGTGGCTGCAGCCGGGGTCTTTCCCCAGCCCGGCTGTCCCAGGCCTGTGTCCGACGTCGGTTCACTGCACCAGGCCTGATCCTCACCCCTTGCCCACGGGCCAACGTCCTGGCTGCCAAGCCCTGCCCTGACAGACCCCTGTGGGGAGCCCCCATAGAATCATTAAGGTTGGAAAAGACCTCTGAGGTCATCTAGTCCGACCGTCAACCCAATGCCACCATGCCTACTAAACCATGTCACACATCCAATTGTCACACCAATGTCACATCCACACGTTGTTTGAACACCTCCAGGGATGGGGACTCCACCACCTCCCTGGGCAGCCTGCTCCAGTGCTGCACCACTCTTTCAGTAAAGAAATTTTTCCTAATATCCAACCCCTGGCACAACTTGAGGCCATTACCTCTCATCCTATTGCTGGTTACTTGGGCAAAAAGACCAACGCCCTCCTCACTGCAACCTCCTGTCAGGCAGTTGTAGAGAGCGATCAGGTCTCCCCTCAGCCTCTTCTTCTCCAAACTAAACAACCCCAGTTCCCTCAGCCACTCCTCATATGACTAGTTTTCCAGACCCTTCACCAGCTTCATTGCCCTTCTCTGGACACGCTCCAGCACCTCAACGTCCTTCTTGTAGTGAGGGGCCCACAACTGCGCACAGTATTTGAGGTGCAGCCTCACCAGTGCCCAGTACAGGGGCACCATCACTGCCCTGCTCCTGCTGGCCACACTATTCCTGATCCAAGCCAGGATGCTGTTTGCCTGTGTCCCCATGGAGCCCTGTTCCCTGCCAGCTGTGCTCTCCCTATACAGAGAGAAAGACAGCAATGCTGTTTTAGTTTGTTTGGGGGTTTTGGGGAGTTTGTTTTGTTGGTTGGGTTTTTTTTGCCGGCACTGGGAGGGTGGCATTTGCTGACTTTCACACCTAAACTGCAGCCTGGCAAACCCCTTTTGGGAATTGTTTGAAAGCGAAGCACTCTCCACGGATACCACATGGAGACCCGCACAGGGTAAAGCGAGAGCAGCTCCCACAGAGGCTCCGCGACACCCAGCCTCACGCTTGGTGAGCGCTCTCAACAAGCTGCGTGCGGAACGAAACACGTACGGCGCCTACAAACAAGCCGTGGCGGAGCAGAGCCGTCGGCCGGCTCGCGGCGTGCACAGCCTTGCAATCGTCGGCCGCGCAGCTCCCCTCTGACCACCAGCCGGCTTTGGGGGGGGCATGGGAGAGGAGATGGCCTCTTTGGGGAGAGAGCCTCTTCAGCTGCCGCAGCAGGATTTCCCACCCGGACCTTCCCTGATCCGAACATAAAAATCCTTGCTCCGGCTGTCTCTCACTTCCCAAATCTGCTGCCCTTCCAAGGCTGGTATCCTGGTACCCCTACACGCACACCTCTCTGCTGCGTGTTTATCCTTCCCGCTGTGGAAGCAAGCTGCAGGACCTACGGTCCAGACATCCGATTTAAATAAGCATCCAGAAAGGAGGCTGGAAGCCTGGCACGTTCGTTTGCACCAGAGCAAGCTCCTAGGCGAACGAACGACAGGCAACGTCGATGAGTTCCAGCCTGTGGCGTCGCAGCGTCCTTCCCAATCAAAGCCAGGAAAGAGGGAATCCCAGCAAACACCGCTCCTTCGCATTTGTCCTCTGCACAGTCCTCCGCTGGCTTTTGACCTGGCATACCCAAACCCTCTTGCCCACAAACCAAGCGGTGCCAGCGCGACGTTTTGAGCAAGGAAGGCAGCTGGTGGACTAGCTTCACAACCCTAATAACAACAGCTTCACAACCCTAATAACAACAGCTTCACAACCCTAATAACAACAGCGCGTCAATGGTTCCCCCGGCCGCTTCCACGCCTGATGCGGCTGGCAAGAAACGCCTGCGCAGCACTTGCACGGAGAAGGGGATGATAAAGGGATACATTTCCCCTTCGCACTGTAATCGAATGCTTAATTGCACTCAGAGTTATTAGTTACATTTGTGTATGCGCAAATATATATATACTTATATGTAAAAAAAAAAAATTAATACTTGGGAGTGTATTGGTAGAGGGGAGGGGGAAAAGGAGAGATGGGAGATGTACTTAAAAGTAAATTTTAACATTTCTGAAAATTCAAGCTGAAAAAACAATAGAAGAGATTCCTGCTGCTCACAGTTGACAAATGGATTTTTTAGATGGGATTAATGGTCTGCTTACCTATTCGCTGTCTGCTCAGCCTCCAGGAAAAACAGAGAAGGGACAGAACTTCAGATTCTGCTATGATAACCCCAACGTGATTCTGGTGTTTTCCTCCTAGTTTCCTCTTCTCTTTCTTTTTTTTTTTTTAATTTTTATTTTAACTGCTTTTTCATTATCATTGCTCTGACATTTCTGTGCTTGGTTTGGACCTCATCCTGCCATTCTTCTTTTATTTCTCCTACTGACACCTTCAGTGTAAACACACTTGTTTCTCTGTTGCCATTTTCCAATTGAAATCAGGAGAGCTGGATTGGGTTTCCCTGAAACACAGGTGCTCCTGTAAGCATGCTAATTCCCCCTGATAGGTTTCAGTCCTTAATTACCCTCCTGCCTTCTGTTGTCAGTGTCAACAGCTATTTCTGGGTATAACAAAAGACTCCCCCAGTGCCTGGCAATGGGGTAATACAAAAAGACAACTTGTTGGGTAGTGTGGGGGGGTTCCTTGGCTGCTCTGTGGCTGGGAGAAGGTGTCAGGCGTCACCCCTGTATAATACCACTCCAATGAGAAGTAGTTTGGATAGATCACACCCCCCCCCCACCATTGATTTTCCTCTTTGCAGGCCCTTGAAATGATTTAAGCCTTAAGTAACACCTTATTTCAATGAAACAGGAGCTAACACTTTGAGATGGTGATAGATGATAACCTTTTACATGTAAATGTGTACTTAACAGTCCCATCCCCCCCGGTCGATGTCTTTTTATCCCACTTCCCTCATGGGAGGAGTTTTTTCCTCAGTAAAAGTTAAGTTTTCTTGGCGGGGGGAATTGGAAAATATTGGGAAACTACTCATTTATGCTTTAGAAATACCTAGCCAGTGTAGGTGCCCAGGAGTTAAAAGGTATGCGTTAATGTCACTGAACTTGCAAGATTCTGCAAGTTATTGTTGCAAGTAGGAGAGGCGTTCAGATTTGGGAAGGCAGATGTGCCAAGGAAGTTCCCCCCCTTTTTTTTTTTTAACTAAGTGTGTTCAAATAAACACTTAAGGCTTCAGTTCTTCTCTGACACTGTTAGTAATAAATTTATTCTTCCTTCTCATTCTTGGAAGCCAAGTTAACCCAGACAGCCTGACTAGATTTCCAGGTTCACTAATGACCTCACAGGAATTGAATAATGAAATCATATCTGCGTCTTTACTGAAGAGAGACAGCCCAAGCTTACAAAGATCTGATTCTTGCACTTCTTGAAGATAAATTGCAGCCTTGAAGGCGTCTTGCAATCAGTTATCAGGCATAACTCCATGGGCACCAACTTTCATTTTTCTCCAGTACAGTGATGTACTGCCAATATTTAACAAGGGGCTCCCACCAAAATTTCCCTATTAATCTGTTCTATACCCTTGTGTCCCTGAGGCACATATTCTTGCAGGGAAAGAAAATAGTAATGAAGAAAATCTATTCATTTATTTTTACATTACTGTTTAAACATTTTCTGAGAATCACAGCCAAAGAGGAAAATAAAACCACTTGGCAAACAAACCTCTATTATATGTACTTTTGCAGGAAATGTTTATACTTCGTTTCATTCCTGAA
>VZTL01041721.1:118513-170168 GCA_013400535.1 Scopus umbretta | reverse complement strand
AAAAAAAAAAAAAAAGCTGGAGCACTATAAAGTGGTGTTTGACTTGTGATATTAGAGTTGGTAGCAGCAAAGATGTGGAGTTACTCCTCTGTCAAAAACTGGCAAACTCAGGAAATGTGTCCTTTTAAAAAGTATGAGAGGGGATAAAACTGATATTCTCAAGTATAACAAGAACAACAATTAGCTGAGTGAAAGGGAAGAGATTCTTCACGAAATGAAGTGATCACCGCCTTACTGCATGGAGCAATTCTGTCCATGCCAGTGGAGTGGAGGAATGCGTAACTAAGAAAGACTGAAAGTCATAGGAACACTCTATTTTTAGACAGAAATAATTCTGCTTCTGATTTTGTTCAAGGACTGGTCACTAGATAATATAGTTACAAGAGGACGAAAAGAAGTAACCAGATTTAACAAGTATCTAAGGTGTGCCACAGTTCCATTAGTGGTAGGAAATCGTCCCAATATTCCTTTCAATTTGGCTGCAAAACCTTAACAAGTCTCTCAAGAAATGCCAGGGATTTGCTCCAGCGATGTTAATTTTTCCCCTTTTTTTCATCCAAATATGATCGTGTTTTCAAATTGGCTAATCTTTTACTTGTATTTGCCTTAACAAGTAACCAGAGATATGTTTTTAAGTTTTTATAGATTGATTCCAAAAGTAAAACAATTGCTACTTTATTTTTATTGTTTGTGTAGCTGGTAGGAGTGTTAGTGTCCTTATATAGATTAAAAGGAAGCAGAACATTTAATTTTTTTTTTTTTTTGCTTTAGAAAACAAAGTTTTTCTTACTCTGAAGTGAAAAAAACTACATATTTCACTTGCAAGTTGAGAGCTTGCATGAAGTTTTCTATTATTACTTATGTCTTATTTGACTTTTTAAAAGAACTGATGTGAGAAATATTGGGATGACATGACTACTCATCCTGATAATGAGCCCTGTTTCCCCACCCTTATAATGAACAAGTAGCCACCCGTTATTAAGCAGACCAAATATTTCAATAAAAGGTCCTGCTGAGTTGTCTCTGTTCTGAAACAGATTTCACTTGAAAATTGAAATAATGAGGTTCCCCTGGACTGATAAACAGCTCAATCAAACCCACTGCACTGGATCCATAAATCTTAAGCAGAGTTTAATTACGAGCAGAGTTTTCCCGACAGAGCCAATAGAGGGGCCTTTTTCGCTAGCCTGCTGACTGGTTGTGGTTCCCATGATTCAAGTAAATCTCTGTAGACCTGCCTGCGAGGAAAACAGTCTGAAGTTTAGACCTCAGTTAAAAAGGCAATTTGAGGGAGCTGCAAAAACAAAGCCCCAGTGATGCTGTTGAACATCGGGGACAGACAGCTGAAAACAAAACATCCAAGCAAGTAATTAGCGAGGCCAAATCACTTCCAATTAGGCATCTGAACAGCAACCCTATGTGGTCTCAGAGGGCCGTCCCCTTTGAAAGAAGATGACCACCTCTAAAAATATACCCTCCCTGCTACAGGGAGGAATGGTTTCCGCATGTGGGAGAACGTATGAAGGGAAGGCTACGATAACGTGGGATCACATGCAGCTTTCCGCATTGGGCAGTATATCTCTTCCAGTGCTACGGGAACATTCACAAACACTTAGAACACATATATCCTGATCCTGTCTGGGGATACTAAAAGCAAGATTTAGTGTGTGAGAGGAAAAAGTCATGCTGAAGTAAATGGGATTAGCCAGTATTTCTTCTTAGTAAAATCATAACTAAGACTGAGCTGGCACTTCCGTCTGACTGTTCAAACACGGCAGTAAATTGGCTTTAAAAATTTTTGGACTAGAGAGACTGGTAACTACAGTGCTCTTCAGATCAGAGAAGGGTCAGAACTTTAGAAGTTCAAGCCAGTCAATGCGCCAAAGCAGAGATCCTTGCCTCTGTGTCTTGTCTGCTAAGTAGGAAATAACGTTGGATATTGCTGAAATGACGGTGTCTAACTGAAAAATCCTGGGTGTACTATCATAGACAAACCATTAAGTCCTTCCCTTGCTTTTCAGAGGGCAAACAGACAAAAAAAACAGGTTCAAATAACAGAAGAACCCAGATTTAACAAAACCTTCAAATACAGTTTACAGCAAAAAGAGAACAGCAGAGGTATCAGTCTCTTCCGTACTATCACCATTGCCTTAGAGCTACTGAAGTCTGGAAAACAAAGGTCGATGAAATCAATAGAAATAGAGCTTAACATATCCGAAGACTTTTGTAAGTTATACTCTGTATTCAGTTTAAGACTTAAGACTAGTGTGTGTATCTGAGAAAAAAAAATAAATATGGCACATTCAGTCTTTGTGTACAGTTTATTAGATTTTAACTGATTTATTGTTCTACTTACTATGTGTACTCAAGGGAAATCACTCTCCTGTGGTGCTTCACAGATTATGCAGAGTACAAGACAAAATATTTGTTATGAAAGCAACTATTTGTTATAGTTGCAAATCTTTATAAGCCATGTTGGCAAAAAACAAATTCAATACTACTAA
Organism: Scopus umbretta; assembly: GCA_013400535.1. Lineage (NCBI taxonomy): Eukaryota > Metazoa > Chordata > Aves > Pelecaniformes > Scopidae > Scopus > Scopus umbretta. The sequence goes on along the minus strand of VZTL01041721.1, from coordinate 167,664 downwards.
AAACATTCCTGTCACACACCAAGGAGCTGGAACACAAAGATATTCACGCGAACAGATGAGTCTTGTGCCACATACCTTCAGCACTCAAAACTGTTGCATGTCTAACACATATCAAACTCATTAATGGAACTTTTTTTTTTTTTTACTGGGTGGGATTCCAGTGAGTTCAAATGAGCCATGAAAAAAACCCAAACATTATGGAAAGGCTTCCAGTTTCACTAAGAATGTGAATTGTTTACATCTTGCCTTTCAGATCTCCTGACTAATCTACTTGTTTAATAACCGAATGCCAGATTTCAGCCTCTGTTTGTAGTCTCAAAAAACCTGAGGCTCTTTATTCCTAAAATTCTCAGGACTCTTGTTAGTAATTTGAGTATGAACAAGAATAGGGAGCGCATGTGTAGTGAGGATGCTGGAAAGAGCTTCTTCATATAATCTTGTGTGTTTGGTTTTTTGCCACAAAGGGGATGTCAGCATTTTTGGTTCCTGTGTGCCAGTACTGAGGGATGTATTGAAACTCTTCTTACACAGACAGGAAACTGGATACAGTCCTAATACCTGTACAGTCTAGCACCTGCTATTTGAAGTACAGGATTACGTTTATGAAGTGATCATACATAGACTGTCTTAGGAATTGCCAGAGTTTTTTCCAGCACTCTTCAGCCTGTTGGGTATGGGGAAGTTCTGCTCCCATGAAGTCCGCCGCTGTTGCTCACTTCTACATGGGCCAGTCCTTAATATCTTTGAAGTTGCTCTCCTGGATTCTCGAGGAGCTTGCCCCAGACATGTCTCCATTTTGTGAGGTTCACAATGCACTTCAGTGTACAAGCCATTACTAGGAATGTGCTGCATGTGAGGAAAAAAGTTATTCTGTATGTCCATTTCAGACTTCCAAAATGCCTCTCAAGTGGTTACCGGGGGGTGTGTGTGCTTGTGTAGTCTTTCTACCTCTCATGTTCATTTTGAGAGAAGGTATACACAGATGCCTGGACTTCCCCATAAAATCTCCTCAAGATTTTCTTATGGAATAAACATGGAGTATAAAAGTCAGGGTTTTTCTTTAATAGATCTTCACTCTCTGCTAAAGGGGAGGCATATAGTGCATCCACTTATATACCTTTCCTCTCCAATGAGCCAAATAGAAATTTTTCTAGCAACACCGTGCCTTATAAAGACTTCTCCTGACCTTTTATTGATGACAGAATGAAAAAGGTACATTCAGACTTAATCAGCGTCCTCACAGCAGTGGAAAAGTCCCACTGTCGGTGAATTCACTGGCATGCCTGAGAAACTGCAGGGATATCGCTTCCCAGAGACCAAATGTACCTTTGATTTGAGGATTATACTCAAATCTGAAACTATCTGACTTCTGGTGAAAGATGAACATGTAAAGAAGTGGATCAGAGCATAAAGGGCACGGCTTTTGCATAGAGGGAAAAAGGAGGTTGTGTTGGGTGTGTGGGGAGAGCATCCACCGTAAAGCTCTCCCAACTTCATGTTTAAATACTTGCCTATACTTATGAATGCAAGCATTAACCGATCTGCTTTGTGTGATGTCAAACATGAAAATTAACCATGAAAAAGGACCCAAACTTATTTGTGATTGTCGTTTTGATCACAAGCCAGAACATCAAGCAGAAGGATTATATTCTAGTACTCCAGAATGACATTTCTGACTTTGCCTTCTCCAGGAACAGGTTATCACACCTCCACTTGGTTACTCACACTGACACCCCTGGTGTTTGCACAGACATGCACTACTGCCCCTCTGAGCATAATGGAAAAAGGCAGACTTAGCTGGTTAATACTGTAAGGTAATTTAGCTGCATTCATTATTTTGATGTAGTGCTCCAAGTTGTGAAAAGCTCATGACCACTAACTACATCAGAAAGTTATGAAGTCAAATGAACTCCAGCACTTGAGCCAAGCAATCAAAATATTAAAACTTTGCACTAAGCAAACCTGCTTTTTTTCAAAACAAAAAGTATTTTTCAGTATAGCTGTAGGTATTGAGGGAAAAAAAAAATAATGAAAAGACAAGAAATAAAGCTGGTGTGTCATTTTCCAAAGATTCATATAATCTCAACTTCACAATTTTTAAAATTCCTCTGTCACTTGTGACATGATATTTGCATGAAATCAGAACCACCTTAAATCATATCTAACACTTGAACTTCACACAAAGCATAACACTTGAGTCTATGGAAAAGATTTCCTCATCTTTACTTAATTCTGGCCAGCTAGTGATGTTTTCTTCCAGAATGAAAATGTCTAATCTGTCACAGAGTCATTCAGTTGCATTATAAATGTTTTCTTAAATGGCATTTCTGTCTTTTTCTTGCTACTTTGCAAACCACAAATATTTGTAATGTGTTTCAGAGGCTTAATTTTTTAGTCAGGCTCTGCAATAGTCTTTAAATGTAACCTTGCCATTTTCTTTTCAAACATTATACCGTTATCAGTTGCTATTGGAATGTAAAGTCTCACTGCCATCCTGGCATTCATTCCAGATAAAGAATTGGCAGACTGATTCATCAAGCCTAAAGCCTATGCAGATTGCAGAAAAAAAGCGGTGCTGTAGCTGGCACAAAGGGACAACGGTCTCAGAAGAGGATCTCCCCGAGAGATGCGGTACATCAGGTAACGCGAGGGGATCTGAGACACAAACGGCAGGGGAAAGCTTATACTAAGACTTTCTTGACCCCTGAGCAGATGAAGAAAGACCTTGGGACTTTCACAGCAGAGCTTGAGCTCACCTTATAAAGCAAACTCCTTTGCAGCATCCAGGGGCAGCAGGAACCCAGCCTGAAAATTGACACCCGCATTCACAAGAGCTTTCCCAGAGAGCAGAAAAGTGGTAATAAATTAAAAATGTAACGTTGTTTTAAAAAAGAGCAAGAGAGGGTTTGGGCTGAGAAAGCACAGCATTTTTACTGTACGTGGTGCCTACAGTCACTTGGCACACCGTTTACGTGAGGCAGCACAACATTTCATTAAAAGTAAATGATACACTTGTTCAACACAGAGCTCACATAAAAGAGCGAGGAGAGAGAGTCACCACTGCAATTCTCTGTGCCTGGATGATGCTAATTATTTATATATTCTTTTGTGGAACCTGTCATCCTCGGCCTAGAAACAGAACACTTAACTGGCTTGATTTGTTGAAACAGTGTAGTGCTAGCAGGACATTACATAAATACGAAGTAAGTAGCTCTCCTAAACTTGGTATGCCTTGAAAGAGAGTATTAAACTGACGATTGCCAATTCCCAGCTGAACTGTGAACCATTTCTCACTTGAGCTGATGAAGTTCAGTTCCATTCCTTGCCGTTTCAGCCCAGCAGGAAAGAAATGTAATTTCAGAAGATAGGAACAAATTCACAGTTGAGGAAAACAAGTGTGCAGTATCATGGATGCTCTGCCTCTCTCCGTATTCACTAAGGTTTGTTGTTCCAAATACAGACCAACAAATAAACAACTCTTCTTGCTTGCCGCCTTCTGCGCAGTGGAAGGTCTGGCTTCCACATGTTCCTATACCACAGTCAACTGGGAAAAGTTGTAGGTTGTTTTGCTTGTTTGTTTGTTTGTTTGTTTGTTTTTTTATGGGATAACAATTGCATTCCAGAAAAAGTGTTTTAGAAACAGAGACATAGTAAACCCTGTTGTAGTCTTTGCCTGTTGCAAGGTCCAAAAGATGAATTAAAAGTTCCATTCAGTGCCTAGGAGGTGAGTGAGAACACCTTTCTTTCTTGTTCTTGGCAAAGTGCCTCTTCCAACCTGACTTTCTGTTTCAAGCAAGAGAACTACAGAGCCTTCCTGAACTGCAAGCTCTCACAGCAAGTGCATTCTCTGCAGCTAACTGGTGAGGTGGAGCCCATGTAATTGAAAGGAAAGTGCTGTGCATGCTCAGATAGGCATTTCACCGGACGTTTACTGAGCATGTTGAAAACAGCTCCACAGAGGGAACTCTCTTCCCATTGTGCAGGTCGCATCTTTCCCATTTTTTTCTTCTCCTTTCAGTATACCTTTACTGATCTGTATTCCTTCTCCAACCCCCAAGCCCCTCTTCATTACTAAAAACACTTCTCTGATCCTCAGCAAGCTCCGCCATTACCAAATCAATCTTCCTAATCCAAAATAGTTTTTCCAAGCTCATTTTGTATATCCACAGAATACTTCCTGATCTCTGTAAAGAGCTGATTTAAAAAGCACAGAAAAAGCACAGTCGTTTTCCTTGAGCAAATGAAGGCCGTACTCTAAAACCTAAGAAATATGTTGCCTGCTCTTAACCAATACCCCTTTCATTACTCACACAGATATAGATTAGTTTAACAATTCCCAACACTCACCATGACTTTCTCCGTCAAAATTATTCAGTTTTGCAGTAGCTGATCATAATGAGGCCTTTGGTGTTCAGTATCATAGTCTTTTGACCTTTCCTAGGTCACCTTAGCCTTATTAGGAATTCTGAAGAAATCCTACGTTTCATAACTTTTTAGACAGCAGTTTTCTCTTTAGTATTTCTTAAAATGTATTTGCACCTGAGATAGCTTTATTTCAAATTCTGGACAATGATTCATGCATTGTAATTTATTTGAGTGTTTGGAACTCATCCCTAAATAAATTAAAAAGAAACAGTCCAATAAACTAATGTTGTACATGCTGCCTCCTTATTAAAAAAAAAAGCATTACAAGAAATATTAATTCTTCAAATGGGATTTTAGATGTTTTAAGAACATGTAAGATGTGCAGTGTTCCTAACTGCAAGAAGAATAACTTTAGTTTTATCTCTCCATTCTTTCCAAAGAAAATTAAGTTAGAATTTAATTTTAAAATCTGGGAATTTGCCAAGCATTAGTGCCCATTTATTTTGCTGAACTTCCTTTTATGCAGTATATTCTTTCAGTGGTGACTATGTAAACAGATTTCTGTTGTTCTTATTGTATTCAACAGGAAGCATTTTTTCTCTTTTATATTGTATTTTGGAGGTTTCAATGTTGTAAGTGCAGTTTCAATATTCTGTGTGCTAGAAAAATAACAAAGGATAGATGTTAGCATTTAAAATATTGCAGATATGGTATAAGAAGATAAAAAGGCTATCACAGCTTGCAATGCCTGCTGAACTAGGAGTAATGACTACAACAACAAAATACAGATTGATTTCTTTTTGAAACGGCCTTGAAATCTGGGGCCATATACAACTAGTCAAAAGTAATTTCAGGGGGTTAGTGGTTTAAATGCATTAGCCGAATACTTACTGATGCTTATTTTCTTTATAGTATTTACTGTTCAGTACAGTTAATGCAAAACACTGCTAGAGTCACAGTGGGGGATTTGGCAGCTAGAGAAACTTGGAAAGTCTAGCAATTAGTTTAGGAATGCACCATGGACACAAAGAGAAAAATGCTATCATGTATACACAAATAGTAGCGTGAACCCAATCAAGAATACCTATTCCATCACGCCCATCTACTCTGTTAGTCAAACTGTTAGTTTTCTTAAGACAACAGCATCAAGAGAGTCAGATATTCTAATTCAGGTATTCTAATAATATTTCCAACAGGTAACTAATACGAAAGGGAACTCTATTCTCTTCATTTCCCAGATGAATTTATTTTCCAGCTCTGCCATTCACACTGACCTTGTTTTCTACATCAGTTGAAGACCATCCACATGCAAAATTTGCTTGAGTATCAGTGCAGGTAATATTTCAGAAATGTTTTAGGAATTTCCAAGCTAAGTCATGCTATGTTAGCAAGGCTTGAGCACATAGTACTTCTGATATTTAACATCCTTATAAGGAAGATATTCAGCATCCTTATAAGAAGGTAAGCGTACAAAAGGAGAAGGCGAAAAATGACAAAGCAGCACCTATTTTACCCAACTTATCATTTGTTGAGTATGAAGTTTGAATCTCCTTCACAGTTTCTTTAGTCTACAGTTTCTTTCAGGAACAGATACTCCACAATACTAATGACAGCATCAATGAAATTCAAAAAGTTAGTTTCCTGGCAGGGAGCAGAAGAACATCATCCAAGAAAGATACTGTCTGTTGAGTGATGACAATGACAATGATGGTTAACGCCCTGAGGGATGAAGATAGGTACCAGCCCAGAAAAGCATGTAGTATTCATAGCACATTTTGGAAAAAAAAAACCAAAAAAAATCAAACAAAAAAAAAACCCAAAAAACCCATAGAAAAAAGAAATCCAGATATTAGTGCTGTGAAGACATAACTATTTGAAGGATTATATGTTTGCTATCAATCTCACAAACTCAGTGCTTCACAGGTATGTTATGCACCACAGGACTGAACTTAGAGAAGGGAGTTGGCTCTGCTGCTCCATTCCCCATCTGTGCCTTTTAAGTGATGAGAATCTGGTCATTAGCAATTCTGTGGTAGCACTAAAACCTTGTGCACTGAGGAAAACATGAGCAATTCGGGATGACCAAGGACTGTGGTAACAGCTGAGTTGGTGAGTCTGGAGAGATCATGACTCCCAAAGATTCTAAGCTTTAACCTCTCACCTTTTTTTTTCCCCCCATATCTATCCTGAATTTGGATGCAAGTACAGCTTGGAACTGCACAGTCATCCTTTTTGGGAAAAACTTTTATATGAAGTGTTGTAGCCAAAAAGAGTCTAAAAGGCAATTAAACATTTACCAGCAACACACTTTTAAAGGCGAATGCCTGAGTCAATAAAATGTGTGCATAGCCAATAGAAGGTAAATAGGTTCCCTCTAGAAAGGGACTTCAAAAGCAAGATCATTTGTCTGTGAAAATGCATTAAGAACAAATTAAGAACAGTGACTTGACAGGATACAAAATGACAACTGCGTTGCATTAGATGACAGGATCTTTCTCCCTTTGCCAGCTGGTAACAGAGTACGCGATTTGCAGGTTGGTTTCTTGTTTGAGATGTCAGGGCTGCAGAGAATCCCACAGTTAGTTAGTCCATATATTTATTCAGTGTGCAGCCCTTCTCTTTGCCTGAGCTGGAAGATGTGAGACTGCACCAAGCCAGTGCCCTTCCACAAAAAATTCATCCTTGTAGCGGCACCGAGAACCTGGTTTCTCTTGGATGTCATAATACCATTCACGTTTCCCTGAGCTTTACACTTGGAAATTTCCTAATACAAAATTGCTCACCCTTGAGTGACTGCATGGTCTTAGGGGGAGCCTGCTATTAACCCCATTCTGTTACACAGACAAAGCCCACCCAGATAAAGGAAAGAGCGTTAATATGTGGAACACTTTGGTTACACAGCCTCAAAAGTTACTCTTCCCTTTTCTCATGGAGAGGTTTATCCTGAGCATTTAAGCATTGATGATTCACTGGATTCTGCATAGTAATTTTGCCACACTCAGAGCTGTGAGCAAGTGGTAAGAAACACAAGACCAATTTTACTTCTTACTGGAAATATACCATTCACACATTTATGGTAGTCATTGATGAAAGGATTGCAAAGTTTTATAAGGGGGGAAGAAAACCAACAGCCTTTTGCTTTATTTTTTTTTTATTGCAGTCAGAAAGCTATCCTTTATTGCAAGTTTCAGTATCCTGAGTTTTTCAGCTAAGTTTTGTACCAACTAAGTGGAGCATGGACCATCCCTTTAACTACAGGAGGGAAGGCCTATTCTAAAACAGATTAAATAATTTGTCCCTTCTCCTCGGGGAAGACGGTGGATGAGCCTATTCTTGCTGTTCGTAAAGTAAGCACAACACACTGATCCGTCTGTGAACAACAACTGATTTGGCTGAGAAAGATAGAGAGGATCAAGTAATGTTTTAGATCAAGCTTTCAGACACTTTGAAAAGGTAACGGGAGGCTTTATTCTTTTGGGGAAATCTGTGGTTATTCAAGTAACTGAAAGCATGTAAGGAAGGAATGGCATACAAAAGAGAAACATTAATTGGGCCTATCACAGTACTGTAGATCTATTTTTACAGAACCCAAACACATTTATACGTAGCCATTCCTTTGAAGCATTTTAAGGCGCCATTTCTTTCTTCCTTATCTGCATAATTGACATCTTCATTCAACTTCAACCAGCTGTTGTGTGAATTTGTAATAATTTCATTTCTTTCGGGGGAAGGCTTAGTCTTTTGAACTCAAGGAATAATTATTATTGCAAAGCAGTTTTCCTTTTCCAAAGGGACTGCTTTGGGGTCACCGCTGCTTCCAGCCTCTCTGGGCAGGAGAACAATGAAGGCGTTGTTGGTGCTGGAACGCCGTCCCTTCCAAGGGGGCTGGAGCTTTCTCTTTCTGCGCTTGCCTCCGCATATTGAAGTGAATTGTGCCACATCAAAAGGCTTTAAATTAGCACTTCACTGCTTGCAAGTGTCTGGAAGCTAATTTTAAGTCCTATGGGGCTAAGAACCTTTCTACATCCTTATGTGCAGGTATACACCTCTGAGTATAAGGTGGCTTACAAACATAAACACCACATTTATGGTTATTTCCTCTCCTCATTAAACATCATTTTTTAAATTGCATATTTTACAATTTTCAGGCAATAACCAAACAGAGTATGCATGATGCATTTTATGAGAGGTGAGCAGCTATTATTCTGTTTGGGAGAAGGTTAGACTTCAGTGACGGGACCAGGGATTATCATGGAAGAGGGGTAGAAGCTACAGAAAAAACAGTGAGTGCTGCTGCCAGTAGTAATCATACCAGTAAATATCCTACTGACTATCAGACATGTAAATGGACTTAGTAAATCCAAATCACTCTATAAGCCTGACAATTAGCATGAAAAGTAGATTTTTAACATTGTATCTTCTTTGCCTGTTCAAAAGCTTGACATGTAATCTTGAGCCATACAGCATCTCTCGTTATCCAAACCCTTAACAGAAATTGCAAGTAACTGTAAATTTAAAATACTCTTCTTGACTCTGTAAATAAGGAACAATTAAAAAAATGCTAGAGGACTCACATCTTCATGCACTGAAATATCATGATTTAACTTCACAAAAGCATTGTGCTTATATAATACTTTTATACAAAGCAAGGCAGAAACTATTGCTTGCAAGAGACTAGAATTTACACCTGTTTTCTTGTGCCCCTTGCTGGTGTACATTGCAGATCAAACACAGATTAGAGCAGCCTTGAGGTTCATCCTTGATTTCTACCATAGCTCAAATCACCAGTGGGTGAACCTAAGCAGAGTAGCTGAAGGTAAGAACCATCTTCTTTTCTCTGACACAGCCTGTGAACATCCTCTGAACCCAGGGCACAATTATATCTGGCTTTATATGGTACTTCTAACATTAGGACACTGCTGAAAGCTAAATGACTACCAGTAAAGGCTGCTTTATAACCCAAATGGAAATGAAGAACAAGGGCCACAGGGTTACCACCAACTAGGCAGTCAACATCTGAATAACAAGAAGGGTGCTTAGAGTTTGTAACATATACACGTGAAAGTCAAAATCTGAGAGTCTGCATTTAGCAGTTTATTTCTAATAACGGTTTTATTTCTGGAATATGGCTGATCACTTGAAAGAAAGCCTTATTTGATTCTTGACCTTCTTATCTGGTGATAGTGTTCTGCCTGAAGCCTTCTATGCTTTTTGTAAGTAACAAAAATGGTGTTTTTCCATAAATGGTCAGAGTAAAATGTGTTCAGTGTCACTTAAGAACTAAACAGAAGAAACTGAAATATGAGCAAAGTAGTTCTATAGAAATTTTAACAATCCATTCTGCCACTTCATTTTTTTTTAGGCCAAGAGCTCACCAAGTACACTTCTAGTATTTTGGTCTCTGTCCAGAAGAATTACCTCAGTGACTCTATTCTGAGCCCTAAGCCTCAGACTTCCACCTGAACCACTAACCTCTCCCCTGGGCTTCCTGGCACGGGGCTTAGAAGGGATGACAATGGTCACCTTTTCTGCGTCTCTAACATCTGAATTTATTAATAAGTTCTGTGTTTTTTTCTTTTTTCCTTCAAATATAAGAGTTGCTAGAGAAACTAATGACTACTCTTGTGTTAGATAGCAGTTATTGGTTGGTGAGAATTTGCATGATATGATATCTATTTCTTGTCTGGAGGTGAAAAAATACTGGAGTGAGAGAATAATTTGAAGGATTAATTCTGGTCCTGGCCAACTCAGCAAGGAGAAGAATTTAAGTAAAATTACAGGATTTAGAGCACCAAGGAACCACAAAGCCTTTCCCAAAGTATTCTTAAGGAACTGAAACACGTATTGGATTATCACAAAACTGAAACGCTCAACCTCTTGAAGTGTTCTGTGCCATGGCTATGGATACAGCCATTGGCAGTAACGATTCACCAGCATTCAGGTCTGGGTACTCAAGTGCAGTGAAAAGGAACCAGGACTATCTAGCTGCATCTTTGAGCAAACATAAAAAGGATCAAAATACCTTAGTAAAATCAAACAATCCCTCATGCAAAAGTGTTTGCAGTATTTTCCGGGCACTGTTACCAGTGCGTGGAGCCCCACAGTTCAGGTTGGCCAGAGGGCGAAGGCATCCCTGAGGAGCGTGGCAGTAGATTTGTGCCATTTCTAACATCTTTTCCATAAGCAAATGCTGCTGGCCACTATTGGAGAGAATTTGGTGGATTCTGGGGGGACTTTTAACTTGGCTTTCTTAGGTTTCTCATGCAATTATGTCTGATTTAGAGCTCCTCTTGCCAGGGATGGCCAGGTGGGCAACTATTGGAAGCAGCCATTCATGCACTTAGCCTAAGCTGAGAAAGGTGCCTCCTTCTCACCCTGCAATGGACCAGCAGCCACAGAAAGCTTTAGGAATGCGGCTCCAAACAAGGTACAGACAGACTGGCCTGATTCAGGGTTGAAGGGACCATCTCATCCAGTGACTGCAGTAGAGTATTTCGGGACCAGGGTCTACAGGCTGCGTGGTGTCCTCTGGTCTACCGATGCCGAAGTCAAAAGTTGTTTAATAAGGGTCTGTGTAAAGAATGAATGCTGCCAACAGCTCTGAGGGTCAACAGGGATTTCCATGCCATGGAGAACATCAGCTATGTCCCAATCACCAGCACTGGAAAGTAGTTTTATGATTTTCTCAGTGGTACAGAAGATACAGAAGACATTGTAAAACATGTAAATAATGTATGCATCCCAAACTGCGGCTTTAGGGGATGCAAACAATACACATGATAACATGATGGGGCAAAATGAGAGTCTGAAAGGCAGCATCAGAGAAAACACTGCAAGGAGCAACAAAAGGTCACAGAAACCGCATGATTCCTTGTGCTCCACAGCTGTACACAGAATACATAAACAGACTTCTAAAAACTAATTAAATTCAGAAGTGTATTTTGAAGAACATCTTGTCAAGCCAGAGACTGAGACATTGCTCTTACTCATTAGCACCCAGCCCAGCACAATATATGTGGCTTCCAGCAGGTTTACAGGCCAGGGGAACTCTCTGCTCTTTCTAGGGAATGATGGCTCTGTTTTCCCCTCAGCCTGTTTACCTGACAGTGAGGGTTGGTGCAAGGAAGCCTAGTCATATGCTAATTCCACCCAGGCAAAAGAGCATATGAAGTTGCTGGGGGCCCAATCCTGCAAATGAGTCCCCCTTGCAAGAGAAGCATGCTGCTCCGTGGGGTTGCAGTGCGGGGACAGCTCGTGGTGTTTACACCAGGATCCTGGTGGTGGGCCCAAGCGCTTTCATTTGTACATAGAGGCAGTTTACTATTCTTGAGATTCATCTTCTGTCTTGTAGCACCTTTTTAGCTGTTTGTTTTTCTAAAAAGGCTGACCCAATCTTGTCCTCAACAGCTTCTTGGAGAGCATTATAAAGCCCCAGTTACACACGTCCTCTGTGTAGGAACGATAATAACTGCAATTAAACTTTGCTGCCCCGCTGTACAAAACATACCAGCCCTGATGAGTTACAGACGTAAAAATAACTTTCACAATCTCAGAACCGTAAGTGAAAGAAGAAAATGAGATTTTGAAGTGTGCAAGCATTTCCTTGCCTCAGACTGTGGATTTGTTGAAGGTCGAAGCCTAGGAGATGCTGAGCAATGGCAATTGTTCGGAGGTGCCCAGCACATTGTCAGACCTGCCCCAGCTGTGGGAACGGAGCGTGTTTCTTGACTGTATGCCTGCTTTTGTTTTCCTTGCAGTCAATGGCAAAACTCCACATCCATTTTAATAGTGCAAGATTGAGCTTTCTGTGGTTATATTGCTAATTCATTTGATATCCTTAATTAGAGCTGCATATAAATTGACAAAATAAAATTTGCCTCCAGATATATATTTTCCAACGTCTGGTTTACCAAGACAAAAGAGTTAGCCCTGAAATACAGAGTAAATTCAGTTCCAAATGTTTTGCAATTTTAAAAGTATTTAAGACCAAGACTTAAGACTTTTCTAACAAGAATGAAGGGAAAAAACATGGAGTACGGCTTAGATCGACTACATAGAAGTCCACAGAAAAATAGTAACTTATGGAGGTTAATCTTAAGAGGTTTCTCTGCACACAGGTAGAAAAGAAAGGTTTATATTAAAAATTGCAGTTCTTTTAAGTCCAATGAGGTCCAGGGCTGGGAGACACAAGCCTAGCAACACAGTAGTTTATCTCATAGGCATGCGTCTGCGTGCCTGCCTCCCCTGTTCTGACAGGTCTTCCCAACACTCAGCCGCTTCCTAGGTTTCTTTACAACAGGAGGTTAGAATGGGAGCATCCAGTTTTTCTTATCAACTCACCAGTGACTGACACTCAAAATAAGCCGAAGCTGCATGGCACTGTACTGTGGTATTTGTTTGCTTTTGGGGTGGTTTGAATCCTAGTACAGGAGTCGCTCGCCTCACTAACTAGGTCCTCGGTCTCTACCCTTGAAAGTGGGTACAGCCTACGCAATCCAAACCTTTTTTAAAAACCCTAATTGTGGGTAAGTGAAAAGTGAAAAGTGAAAAGTGAAAAGTCTCTACCCTTGAAAGTGGGTACAGCCTACGCAATCCAAACCTTTTTTAAAAACCCTAATTGTGGGTAAGTGAAAAGTGGAAAGGAAGGGCTAAATATAAATTAAGTCTAATACCGTACAAACTATCTAGAGCCCCCCTGATGTATATGTGATATGTTCTGAGGAAAAAAAAAAAATTAAAGAAGAGCAAAGAGGGTCACCCGGTACGGTTCATTTTTATAACCATTGTATAAAATTTCTCTTTGAGACTGAAAGTACATTAAACAGTCATGGTCTGTCAGTGACCTTATATTTAAGAGCAGAGAGGTAATCTGGGATTATTGGTAACACACTATTTTACAGGGCATCAATAACCATGTGTAAGAAATTACCATTAGAATTACAAAGTTATTACATGGTTATTTGTGGCTTTGCCAAATACAATGTTACTTGATCATCCTTAGATTAATGGGGTGTTGATCGGGTTTGGCCATTTACCTCCATTCTAGGTCGTAAACCTGATGTTAGTTGAACTAAGTTCCCAGTCTAGCAGTCATGGCATTTAACATTTCTTTCCCTCTGCAAAAATAGGTTGCTGTTGGGAGGTATGATAAGCTTCATCCTGAGGAAGCAAATCACAAAGTGGTCTGGTTCATAAATGCAGAGACTATTTCAGGCGTAGGCTTTCAAAAAGACTCCATCAAGACCTTTTCAATAAATACATGTTATTTTATATTCCCCACAGCCTGTAAACAGATTCTCAAAGTTCGGAAATGCGTATTTTCCCAACCTATTTGGATTTTTCCATCAAGAGAACACTGCTTGCCACCACCCTTTTCTGCACTGTAAATGGAAATAGAATTAATGAGCTAAATTTCATTTTACACATAACTTTTATGAAGGCAACATTCTTGCAAAGTACAGACCTATTGTTCATTAAATCTTGGTGCAGACAGAGCCAACAGACACTAAGTTTGGAGTTGGAAGACTGTAGAAAATCCTTATGCGTACGTGACAGTGTGCATATGTATACTTATATATATGTGCCTACATACACACACACACGTATGCGTGTCTCAATGACCACTTATATGTATACACCTAAGTGGTCATTAAAATTTGCTCAGGGATGCTATAAGAAACTATAGGTGATCCAGAAATTTAGACCAATGCACTGTCTATTTAGAAATTTTTGAAAGAAACATCAAGCTGTGGACCTGAGGCTTTGGCAAAGAGGCTAGCCATAACCTCCTCAGTTTAAACACTGTCGGCAGCAGGCTGTTCCCTCCCCGGCTTTCTGTTTTTCTCATCTTTCTCCCGAAAGTTCTCCAAAACCAAGGCAGGTTGAGCCCAGTCCTGGCACTGGCTATTTGCTTAACTTTATATTGAGAGATCAATCACAGGGCCCTCAGCTGACCAGGTCTGAAAGAAGCATAATAGTATCCCTCCAGCAGTCTAGAAAGTTCACCACAGTGTAGGCTTTATATTCCTTATGAGTGAGAGTTTAAAGCAAATTTAAAGATTGTAGGGTAGATAGAGAGTTGAAATTCCTATGTGCTTAGGTTGGCTTTATTGGTATACCTCACAGCAGCAATAAAAAATAAAACAATTTCTAAAAAACGACTGCAATTCTAGAAGAGCTTGACCTTGCCTTCTACCTCACCGAGTAATAAGTGAAAATGCTGTGGTCACAGTGCCTCATGCTCAGTTTGTACTCACTTCACAAAGTTGTAAATGACTATAATGCACCGTCCGAGTCATGCATAGGAAAAAAAGCCCTCATCTGCTGGCCAGCAAGGGTCATCCTAAACCTCAAATGAACTTTTATTACAGTCTGACATGAGAGGAGGCCTCTTTTTTTTTTTTTAATGTAATCAAAGATGTGCTGTGAAAGAATAGGAAAGAATGCCCTTTCTTTGAAAGCACTTTTCAGAGAAGCAACAAGGATTCAGCAATGCACACGCAGTCCTCCCAGCTTTTATTCCGCTCTGCCATTGATTCCCCTTGCCGTCTTGAACAAACTGACTTCTTGGTATCTCAATCTTCCCCAAATCCCAAATGCGATAATAATGCTTCCTGTCTCCACCAGGGAGGGAGGTAATTTGTTAATATCGGCAAGCCGCTTCAGCTTCTCGGATGAAAAGTGCTATTCACACTCAGGTTATTATATTTGGGGCTGAAAATACTGGTTGATATTCAGCCGTGCATACTGTCTATATCTCAGCTGTCTTTTTTCCTTGCTTGAAATTTAAAGCCCTGAGCTAATTGAACACCTTCCCCCCCACCCTGTCAAAGTGATTGTCATTTTTCATACTGACGCAGCTGTAATTCATCGTTTCTTTTCCCTAAACCTGTGCGGAAACAGAAGGGATAGAGGAATACCCTCGGCCTCTTTGCCTGCCTGTGGAATTTGCTGTCTCCTCTGCCAGGAGGCTGCTGCCTGACGCCGGCAGGGATGAGGGGGAGGCTGCGGGGAGGGCAGGGGCTCTGGCAGGACTGGCAGTGAAAGCTCTCATCACCGACTTTTAATCAAACACACCAGCCCTCCTGTAAGGGGGGGCATCTGTCAGCAGCTCTGGCAATTCACTGCCGAAAGTCCTGCTTGCACTGTAGTCTAATTCAGGAAACAACTCTTCTTTAAGAGTGTTAATATTGGCATCCAGTACCTGATTCCAGCTTATATTTTAGCAAATAATTTCTCTTTTCTTTCACCAAATTCATCCTCAGTGGAAATTAGAAATATATATTGCCATACTCTTGAACATTCCTGAATAAATCAAGGGCTGGGTGATTTGAATTTATAACAGCACCATCCATCACTCCTTGAGCTCCACAACACTAATTCTGTTTCTCTTCCATCTCAAACTAACCTTGGGGATTAAGTACTGGGTATAAAATCACCCCACATTTGTTACCAAAAATATTAGGAACATGGCAATTTCACCTATGTAAATTTGTCATACCAAGTTGTCTGGAAAGTACAATTGCCAGATATGGAATATTTCCACCTATTATTTGTGTTGTACAGGTTTTGAGACTATAACACTAAAGAACATGTGCAGTTTCCACACCCTCCCACTCCCCCCAAAAATTCCTTGTTTAAGTGATTTCAGTTGTGAAATTGCAAACTTTGAAGCAGTAAGGCACTGCTTACTGCAGTCAGCTGAGCAGAAGGCACAGGGATTTGAACGTGGCCTGTGCACATTTAAACCCCAAACGTAAAAAGTGTGTGATGTTTGTATCCCAACGAAAAAGGAATAAATCTTGTAGCAGAGTTCTAGCTTGAGAATTAACTGTCAAATACAGGAATTAAAAAAAAAAAGATGCAAAAGAAGAACAAAAAAAGACTAATCAGAGAAAACACCATTTTTTTTGAGATCAGCTTGAATAAGAATTTTTGAAAGTTGAACTCTAAGCTGTTATAGTATTAAACTAAACAGTGAAGTGTTATTTAGTTTGCCTTGTAACTTCCTGACTTTAAAAAATGAGAGGAGAAAAAGAAC
The DNA here is from genome assembly GCA_013400535.1 of Scopus umbretta. Taxonomy (NCBI): domain Eukaryota; kingdom Metazoa; phylum Chordata; class Aves; order Pelecaniformes; family Scopidae; genus Scopus; species Scopus umbretta. The sequence goes on along the minus strand of VZTL01041721.1, from coordinate 151,259 downwards.
ATTTGAGTATTATATAGCAAGAATATGACATATTAAAGATCTTGCTATGTAAGGATGAACATACTGAATATGAGGACAGGAGCAGGAGAGGTGATAGAATTGAAAGTATGCAAATAGAAACGATTACATCCAACACAGAATCAAACTTGGGGAGCCTTAAATTCTAAATGCCTCAAGCCTCCAAACCTGCAGCTTTCTGAGAACTTTGCACACCGCTGCTCATCTGCGTCAAAAACCGATGCGTTCTTGTGCAGAAAATAGCTTGGCAGGCCGATGACATAGGCCAGCTTCTTAGAAGAAGAAGTTAGGGTTGTTGAGCTGTTGCTTGCTTTGCCATAATTGAGCTCTGCTCGTGCCTTGCCTCACAGAGCTCCTTGAAAACAGATGTTTCTGTACCCAGCAGTTACTATGGGGCAGAAGAAACCTGTTAGTGTTGCAGAAGGGGACTACTTTTCCTATGAAGGAAGAACCACCTGCTTGTATTCTTTGCCATGGTCTTTTTTGATTCAGTGTAGACTCTACAATGGCCTCAAAATGGCTTGACAGACCCTAAGGTATATAGCAGGATAGCCATGTATTGAGTGTTATATGCACCAATGTTAATTTCAACTCAACTATATCGAGAATTATATGGACTCCAACCTGGATGAAGTCTGTTGCAGTCTCTGCTCGTGTCATTTTCCATTTTGGGAGATAATCTTCATCTGGAAAAGGAATTAAAAGCTGCATGTCTTATAATGTAAAAATGTAATAAACATCAAAAGACATGAGGAAACTAAATGAGAGAAATGGACAGAACCTTGAGTCCAGTCTTTTGTGGAATTCCCCGTAACTTCGTATAACAATAATTATGATATATTTCATAATTTTGTATAGTAATAAATAAATATTTTTCCCAGAAAAAAAAATATTTCTTGAACTCTATGCAAAAGAGAGAAATATCTAAAATTAAAGCCAGGCATATTTTATGTAGATTACAGTAATAAAATCTCAACCTCTGCAACCATCAGAATCAATGTTACTGTAGGGGTCTGACCCAAAATTCGCTGGAGTCTAGGGAGAGATTCGTCCTGACTTCAATGGGCTTTGGATTAAGTCCTGCAAGAACAGCCAAACCCTGCAAAAATTTGTTCTGCCAAGTTCAAAACCAGATCTTTGAATACAAATAAAACTGAACCTCAATATCATCTCTTCTTGCAATAAATTCTTCTAAGTTCATTGGGTAGAAGGAGCTGAGATTTCACAATACCTAAAAGTTCCAGTTCCCACATTCCAACAGAAATAAAGAAACCTGGTGGGGCTTTACTGGTTCCATCTTTTCTCATCTCTGGGGAATACTGGAGACAAGGCTCCTCACTCTTTGGTGGAACTCGCTCCCCGTTCCCACGTGAAAGTGGGTAGGAACCTCTACCACAATTGCAGTTCACAGGGCGGGAGAGAGATGAAAAATGCATCCTTCTTTTATTCGGTTTCCGCAGAGATTATGGATATAAATCCTGCGCCCAGATGGAAGGGAGGCTTGCTTTTTTTCCTTTTTTTACCCTCTCCACAACTTCTTGGCTCCCATCTCTTACTTGGAAGTCAGTTTTATTTATTTGGGGAAAGGTGCAGGCTGGACAATTGCGGCCGTATTTCATACATTTGCAGTCCTATGACTTTAATTGCTCTGTTTTTTTCCGCTCATCATTTCCCTACTGCATTCACTCATCACTGCAAAACCAATAAATCCCAAGATTAATCCCCTGGCTCTGTAGCCTATTGAATGCACTTAGTGTCCTCCAGAGAGCGGCGGCAGCCATCACACCTCCCCGACTGCTCACTGTGTGAGCACTCACTGTCTGCTTCGTTCCCGTCTGGCACGTGCAACCCTAGGGCTGAACTGATAAAACCATATAAGACGGACTCTAACGTACCTGGCAGGCATTCAAATGCAAGTTTATTTAAATATTACAGCCCTGTTTGATAACGTGGGTCAAGGGATTCTGTGGGGATGGCGGGTCTCTCCATCGTTGCTGGCCCATGTGGGTGTAGGATTTACGGTTGGGTTGGAAAAACAGTGATCTTTGACAGCTTTTACTAGCTTTTTCATTAGTCGAAGAGTAACATATACCAGCACGTCTTGCATTACGCAGGGCAGATTTTTCTAAACAGCTCTTCCTGTGGTATGCCTCTGCCAATAATATTTAATTTAAATTAAATAGCATCATGAGAACGCAGTAACCTGGCTCACCAGGCTTCACAAACAGTTTTGTTTGGGTGAGGCAAAGGGACGGTGCTTCTACTTTCATTAGTCACCGTTAAGTCTGAGTATCATCTGCCCTCTGTTTATACAAGAAATCTAAAAAAAAATTGGATAATGTTTAACTACATTTCTCTCCTTTTTTTTTTTTTTAGACTGTTTCATATGTAAGATATATTTTGTTCTGCTAAGTAGCAAACTGCGAGGAAATCTGTAACAAATCTTCCTGTTTTCAAGAGAATCTGATACTGACTTTTCTCTTTTTTACCTGGACCTGACAAGAAAACATTTTGATTTTCTTTAAAGATTTAAATATGTGAAGAAATGATGGAAAAGCAACACTTGGTTCCTTCCCCCCTCCACTTCATTCATTAGCTATAGTTAAAATTCATAGCTCACATTAATTCAGAATAAATTACTTTTTGAGGAAGGAAAAAAATAAGAGAAAAAGATGAAACACGAGTGAGCAGAAGATATTATATGTAAGGCTCATCTGTCCTTTGGTAACAGAAATATCTCAGGGGGATGGCAAGTCAGATTTTGTGAGAAAATCCACCGTCACTACTATTAAAATTATTTTAGCTGACTTCAGAAACATGTATAAAAATAATTCCCACGCAGGCTCTCTTAAATGTATGTAATACTGTAGCTCTGTAAGCCACTATAATACCTGGGTTTAGCATTCATAATCCCTACATTTTTCCTGTATAATATATGCATAAAAATACACACAGTTTTGCTGTTTCAAATACAGGCCGTATTAAAGTTTACTTTCTGTGGGTCAGGACACATGGGTACGCGTTAAAGCAAGAGCAAATGCAATGCTTCTCTCTGGTTGACATGAACAAACATCTCCGCATGCAGCGTTAATGAATTGACTTCAGTACACTCAGCAGGACAGCTTGACAATTTTACCAGCTCTGATGTAACACAAATTTAAAATACCTGGACACTGGCTAAAGAGCTACAGAACCAGATGACTCTCCCCAACAAATGTATTCATTCTCGGCTGCCTCTAGTTTTAGCTGCCAGCCAGTTTACCCTTACATCCATTAAAGATGTTTTCATTACAACTCATTAGCTGCTGAAAATAATAGAGTAAAAGGGGACACCGATGATTTTTGTTCCAAAATTAGCCACTTTTTTTTTTTTCCCCACAAAAGTATCTTTGATTTCACCTGCAGCTATTTGTTTCCATTTCAAAAGCAGAACCCCGTCACGTATAAGCCAAAAAAGTGGAAATAAAGAGAGAAGAAAACCCCACTGTAGATCGAATAAAATGCACTAACAGAATTCTGATTATGAGCATATATCCTTACTTTCCCAGTACATCTGCAATAAATTTCTGTTACTTTCAAATACAAATTAAGAACCTTTGCTCCCAAGACCTACATACCTGCGTTACCTAGCATTAAAAAACTTTGGAGACTCTTTTTTTTTTTTCCCCTTGGTTAAGCCAGGACAAACCATACTAAGGAAAAGGTAAACCCATCAGTTCAAAGACAGCCTTGGGAGAGCGACAGCGGGGCGCCGAGGTACCCATTGCAGCGCTCTGCTCCTGCTGCCAGTGTTTACTGCCTGCCAGACCCCCTTGTTCTCTCCCCATTGACCTACAGATTACTCCTGCAATAGAGAGAAGGCAATTTCTATGAGAAAAGGCACTTATTAGGTTAAATGATACTATTTTTGGGGGGGTAAGAGCGGGGGGGGGAAGCATCGCGCTTTTCAGGAACTCGAGATTTTTTGTGGAAACAGGCGGAGAAGAGCATCCTCTTGCCAGCAGCTTGCGTCTGTCCCGGCTGCATCAGCTGGTACAGCACTGCAGAGCAGGGCTTGCCTCTGGTGTAGCCTGACTACAGCTGCTACGTGAAGCTGGCTCTGACATGTGGAAGTAGCTCAGCGCAGTGATTTGCTCAGAATTAGAAAGAGGAAACTCAAAAAGACATAGCAGACAGAGCCGATGTCCAAATGTTTGAAAAAAAGACAACTTCTCGTGGAGATTGAGCTTTCTGTAGCCAAAACTACTCGGTTTGCCGTGAAGATTGTTGATTCACTGCCTTTTATTATTTTAATATGTCTCTATTAAACTAACAATGTATTAGGAGCCAAATCCTCAGCCGGGATAAATTGTCTGATTCATCAGCCTACCTTCATGGCACCCTTTTTACTCCGGCCTGCAGTGTTAAATCCAGTTTCAGGTTCATCAGTAAAAGCCTTTTCCAAGTCAAAGTGCTGGAAGTAAACAGAGGAAAAGCCTTTTCCTGTTGTTGCTGATACTGCTCAGAGGCTTAGCATGGATTTTTCAGGCTAAGGATTTAATTGCAATGTCTAATCCGAGATGTCTTTAAATCTTGGATGCTGTTCATTAGACAGATATTTTCTGCTTCTTTTTCCAAAACTCAAGCATCACAAAAACAAGAATGTATAATGCTGGAGCCTCAAAAACCCGCTCGAGGCAGCTCAGCGAGACAATGGTGTTCCCAGATGAGATTTTTAAAATCTGAAAGCAGTGTTTCTAGAAATCTTTGCCAAAGCACTTTGGAACCTCTTTCTACCGATGTGACATACAATAGGCTGTGACTGAAAGAATTTAAAAAACAAAAGATTCGGGACATGAAATGCCTTTACCCCAAACAGCCTGACTGAGTAACAAAATGATTTTTCAACATTTGTTTTCCATAGCGTCCACAATCTTGTAGGCACTTCTGTGAGGCAGGAACGTACAGCTCCTGCCCAGAGACCCACCATGTCTGGCTGAGGGGCTTTCACCCACTCTGCATGGAGAGGGGATGGTAAAATTTCCTTCTAACACGTACCTCTGGGGAGAAATCTGCTTAAAACTCTTCTGTTACTATTTCATCCCTTTTTATACTTTAAACACTCATGAAAAATGGAACCAAAACATATGAACATGAAGAAATGTTGCCTGACACCGAGCATCAGTAGGCAATTACGTTTTTCTGTAATAGAAAGTATTCAGAATCTCGTCTAGTTATTTTATTCATGATTTTATATAACAAAATGTAATAAAACACCCATTTGTTTTCAATTCTTCTATTTTTAATAACATGAGCAAAAATGAACCTGATAATCCCATTTCTCTGATTGTATTGTGAAATGCTGCATATATTCAAGAACAATTTGGCAGCCAGTCCAATCACTAGAGAAGAACCTTTATTTGTCTAATTTGCTGCAAAAGTCTGAAATCAAGTTCTTTCCATATTTACTTTATGTGGTGAAGCACATCACTAATTCCCATATGAGTCTCACAGGTATTTGGGGCATGCTGGGTGTACCTCTCCTTTTAATCAATGTGTATAAACTAGGGTATTTGATATTTCAAATCATCCAACACAAAGTTTTTATTTCTGAGCTTTTTTCTTCTATATAAAACCCTTTACACATCTCTTTTTTTGGTGCCCTTTCAAGTCCTGTCATTTTTCCCCCCAGTTTCATAGTTTTTCTAAGGATGGTGGGCCTCTCTGCATTTGATACAGAATCAGTATGAGTACAATTCCTGTAGGTTTACACTGATGGAAGAATCAGGTCTAGTATATCACCTTCTCTTCTCAAGCTACTGTCTTTCTTCTTCCTTAATACTTTGGAAATTATATTATTTTCTGCTGTTAAATCTTATCCGTGTTCCCATTCCACGCAGGAACAAAGAAAACCCCGTTATCTCTGGTGAAGTCCTGCAAGTTATAACCTTCCGCCCCAAAATGATAGCTTAATCTTCCAGGAAACAGCACAGACAGACAGTATTTGAGCTTTGGGGGACAGTAGTTCACCGTGGCATGTGAAGTTGGACCAAAGGACATGTGAAGGGATGCAAGGACTGAATAATTAATTTTGCTTCTGATTTTTTACATTGATTCACACAGAGGGGTCTTAATGCAACTGGCCTCTGGTGTTTGCTCTTGAAGAGCTCTCTATCATAAAGGTGGGCTTCGTTTTCCACGCTTAGTAAAGCAAGTACATTGTTTTGTATTTAACAGCGTTTAGACAATGCTGTAAGCATAAAAAAGTGTTTAGTTTTAGACTGACATGAATATGCACTTTAGTTTGCATTCACTGTAAGCACTGCTGTTGTACAGGCTGTGGGCGAGCGTATCGGGATGGCAAAGTGAGGAGGTGTACACCTGATCCGCCTCTGTCTCCTTTTCCACCGAAAGCCGTCTGCTTTAGATTGGATATTTCTTTACTGAAAGAATGGTGAGGCATTGGAACAGGCTGCCCAGGGAGCTGGTGGAGTCCCCATCCCTGGAGGTGTTCAAAAAACGTGTGGATGTGACACTTCAGGACATGGTTTAGTAGGCATGGTGGTGTTGGGTTGACGGTTGGAGTAGATGATCTCAGAGGTCTTTTCCAACCTTAACGATTCTATGATTCTGGCAAACACTGAACACAAACGGGCGACAGGCCGGGTGACGCTGACAACGTCCCCTCTCCTCCATCACTAATTGAAGTGGATGTTGGCACCGACCCACCATCACCCACAAGCTCAGGGATGCTGCGGTGGGGATGCTGGGGCCAGCTGGCCCTGCAGCTCAGCGGTTGTTCCTATGCTGTGGAGGAGCAACTTTCTGTTCCTGTTACTCTGTCTGTTTAAAAATAACGCATCCCAGAGCCGAGGGAGGGAAATTATAGGCCCCAGGACGCCAGCGCTCGGCCGGCCCTTCCTGGTGCACAATGGCAGGAAGGCACTGCCATGGTTTCTGTGGGACCTGCGTGGCCTGATATAATGCTGCAAAAGAAATACGGTGAGCGTGCACGGCAAACCCCTAGACAATATGTGAGCTCTGTGTTAAAGGACAAATAATGCTGGATACTTTATCAGCCGCGTTATGAAAACGTCTCGTCCGCTGGCTGTAAATGCTAATTAACCCTGCTGCATCTTCATGCATAAAACCCATTTATCTTTATCAAATAACCATTACGCTTATGTATTCATGCTTTGTTTCTTCCCTCACATGTCCTCGTACCGAACTACTATGCCTACTACTGAGAGAAAACATACCATGGTTATCCAAGCAATTTTGTACAGGTGAAGAGCAATGTCAGCTCTGCCCCAGAACATCGCTAGTGAACCAAAGGAAAGAAAACTGAAGATAAACCAGAAGGCAATCTGTACCTGGGGTGGGTGTATGTTATACAGGCACAGATAGGCACCAAAATGAAGCTATTCTGTAACGGTACTCCGATGGCGAGATCCAAATACCGTGTTTGTACAAGTTTCCCAGCCTCTGGCTAAGTTAACATTTTGGACACTGCTTACCTGGCAGTGCCCTGACGGACTGGTCACAGCCTCCTGTTTCAAGCCCTGCAAAGCTCTCATCTCAGCGACACCTTGGTGAGATACCTTGATTTGTCCCAGCTCAATACCTTGGTATGTCCCACAGGTTAATCATACAAGGTATAAAACAGCAAGTTTAATTTATTCTGTTTTAAAAACTGTCACGGTACTCTCCTGATGTGAAAACTGCATATAGAAGCCAAATTTTGCTACTTAAAGTGACTTAAAGTGTTGTCTGGTACTCATCACTGATAATTTTAGCCGTATGCTCACCCTGCACTCCCTGACGCAAATGATCAGCCTGTATCAGCTCTCAGCATAACCATGAGTAGCTGACTGTTGTTCAGACATACATATGGATTTGGTAAGTAGAGGACCACTATAGAAAAAATAGAGACTGCATTCAGTTCCTAGCAGCTTTGCTGCCTGATTGAGAGTTTGTAACCTTTCAGATCACAGAGGTAAATGACCTTTTTTTGGTCAAAAGCTGTCACTAAGACACCCAGAAGGAGGCAAGTGATTCCAAATCCTACTGAGTCTCAGCCCCCTGCTCTTTCTCAGTGGCATAAAGTAAGCGTATACTCAGTGGCATCAAGTATGTGGCCCTGTAATTAAAGTTACTACAGAGGTAAAGCAAACAAACTCCAAAGCCTACTAGAAATTATCTAATCACGATAGAAAAATTGCACTACAAAAGTATGATAAACAAAAACTTATTGTGAGTACCTTAAAAACCAATGACAAACGCAAGATTGTAAAGATCAACAATAAAAATTAAATGCAAAAAAAAACCCCAAACAAATGTCTCCTAAATTAATGACAATATTTACAGAATAGATCTAAGCACAGACCTAATATTTAGCTTTATTTAAATTTTGGCTCCCAAGAGAATTAAAAAAACAGCTGGTATTGTTGATCTAATAGCGCCATGTCGGCCCAAGCAGACAGCATAAGAACTGTGTGAGGTTCAATGTCAACAAGCTATAGACTTGGAAAGATTGACTTTACTATTTTATTTTATGTTTAAATGTTGTGCTGTGATGAGAGTGGAATTAGATGAAATTCTAGAGCAAATATACAGTTTAAACCCTAATTCATTTAGTCAGTTTAAGCAAAGGGAGAAATATATATCACCCCACTCGTTACAACCAGCTGAACTGCCTATTACAACATCAACAGAGAGCGTCAGCTGGCTTGGCTTCTGGAGCTCAGGAACTTTGTTCTTTGGTTTTCAGAAGGGAATAAACAAATAAGTTAATAAAAAAAATAAGTTATAAACAACAACATAGCGATCCTAATTCGGTTCTTAATTAGTCACCTATTCAGAGGGTATAGTTTACTGTCTGATTTTTGAAAACCTTACAGAATCAGGCTGCCTGTCTAGGTGCTTATTTGTGGATTATAATGTCTAACTTTCGGCAATGGAAATAGCATTTAGGATCCTTTCTCTTCTAAATAAACATAATTAAAAACAACACCACCAACAAAAAAACAAACCCAGAAAGGATTTTGTCCTGATGTAGTTAGCCAAGATGGTAATTATCTCCAGCATGACATTGTGGTCTATGAAGTATACTGTTTAGTTACAGCTCTCCACTACCTTTCTACACTCTAGATATTTATTCTGTGCTCCTAAGAAAATATGTGGGGCCTGTTCAACATGAAAGGATCTATGTGAGAATCAGGAAGTGTAGGTAATGACAGTGGCTTAATAAACAATAGAAAAAGTCATGTTTCTGGCTGGCAAACAGAACGTGAACTCCAGCTCATGAAGTTTTCTTCCTTTGTGACCCTGCATTCAGCCTGGTATAGCTGTGGATGTCGGCTCCGTCTGACTGCCATTCCTAGACCTTTTCTGATTTGTGTCTTTCAAAGAAGGGACCAGTGAACCACTACTAGAAAATTAAAGTAAAAGCTTGTAGCTTTTTAGACCTAGCCAGGATTACAGTTAACAGCCATCTCCAGAGAAAGCCTGTGCAGTTGAAATTTGCAGTCTGATATCTAGAAGACATTGTGGTAAATTCAGATGGAGCAAGCTGGGGCACGGTGGGAAAATTAAACGCAGAACTACTCCATAGGCTAACTATGCTTTTCTCCACTGCATTCATCCCTTCTCTCCAAACCAGTATGGCACTGGCCCGTGCATTGTCAGTAGTATCTTCGTCCAGCGTATTGTGGGGATAATAATGAACACTGACTAGCAGAAGCATATTAGAGAAGACAAAAAAGACCGATACTGTTATGAGCACACAGTCTGTAGCCAGAGCAAGGGAGCAGCTCGGCATCTCCGTACACCAGTCAGAACCAATGAGGGCTTTGCAACCACCTTAGACAGCTTCATAGCTTGCCAATACATATTTATATTTCTATAATTTACACACACATATATATTAGTACGAGGCTGCCGACAAGCTAAAATCTGCTTTGTTGGTGCCAAAATTGATTCCAGATTGCACGTATAGAATTATATAAACATCTTACATGTCCAGAGGTTGTGGAATGTTTAGGAGGGCAGGAGAGCAGCCAGCTCCCCCACCCAGCTCAGCACACACACACAAACCACCCAAGGGACTCTCTGAGTCGCACTGTACCCAGGCAACAAATATTTAATTAGAGTGACAAATAGGATGAGTGGGTCTGAGCTGCCTCCCCCCGCCCCTTCTTCCTATGTTAAGGGAACAAAGCGAAACACTAGGAGGGAAGCCTCTGTAACGCCCCAAACGCCTCCCGCCTGGAAGGATGTTTCTTCCCTCCAGCTTTTCCAGCTTGGCTCTCTTCCCATCTCATGTGGAGCAAACGTCAGAATAATCCTGACACGGAAATCTCTTAACCGTGCTCTAAAGTCTGGCCGCACATGGGGGGAAAATTAAATATCCAATACATGCATCATTATGGGACTTCCCTAATGGACGAAAACCTGTAGATAAATACTCCTACCCGTCAGGAGTGCCTTCCCAGGTACAGACCCAACAGAATGCTGCTGATGTGACATACTGCATGGTATCAGAAGCTATCTAACATGCCCTTTTTTTTTCTTTTTCTTTATATTTATTCATACCAAGAGCTCATAATCTTTTACCAAGAAGCATTTTTTTTAAGAAATAGCAGAAAAGTGCTTCTAAAGCCCATTTTATAGGGAAATTTTCTTGGTTTTTTTCCTATTGTTGCATATCTTTATCCCCTCTGGAATGATTTCTCCATGATATATAGTGCTAGATGCTCTTTACCATCAGTTTCTTGGCATTAAATTGCACCCAGTTTAGTTTCTGACACATCCGGTTGAACAATAAACTTTTTGGAAAAATTTGAGCCCTGACACACAGGAGCTCTGCATAATTTTTCTTTAAAGTTCCTAAAGGCATCTTTTGCATTCAGGAGACCGTTTAATAGCACCAGACTTACTTTTTTTACTGTTCTACCTTCCCCCTTTTTTTGGATCAGGTCAGTGAGAGGAGAAGAAACTATGGAAAATCTCTGGGTTATATTTCCTATAATATCCTTGCGAACCAAAAAAAATTATTTTTTTCTCATCCGAAGATGGACATGGCCTCTAAAATAACTGTCTTACAAACCTGGGTTTTACCTCCATTATTCATCACAGAGTTCAAGGATTTTGTCTGATTTCAGGAACAATAGCTGATAAATACAAGCTGGGAACGACCTGAAATCTCACTCAAAGTATCTTTTTCAGGTCTGACAGTAATTTCAGTATCTCTTGATCTAGAATCTGCCATATTTGCTACAATGCTTAGACACAGACAGAGAAATTTTTCGGGGTAGCCCTAATTCAGCACTAGCAGTTGACCTTACAAGCACAGGGCAAGCCTCTGAACTGCAGCCAAAGCTGCAGACAGGTCCAGGACGAGAGTTACCAGTGCTGTGGTCCATATTCACTTGGGGGAAGCAATGGCACCAACAGTCACTCCTTGTGCTCCAGTCCCAGGTGCATAACAACTTGTGTCATGAAATACGTTGCCACACAGCATTTTGCTCTTCTTTGGACAGCCGGGAAGAAGGACTTTGGGTCACTCCGTAGCACACACATAACGTGCAGCCTAGGAACAAACACTGACCTACCAAACCCTATTTCTCCAGCAAGAAGAGCATAGCCAAAGCAATATTATGTGTTCATACTGACCAAAGTTCTCATAAAATTGTATAAGCCCTTTCCTTGTGCCTGGTGATAGGGTCACCAAACAAATTTTTTCTCAGGTCTTCCAGTTTCTTGCTTTGTGAATGCCAGGTCAAAATAATATCAGGATAATATATTCTGTATTATGCTGTACAGTGGCCAGCTTGCCACATGCAGACTGAATTTTTTTTAATATCAAAGCTATCCTCCTCCTCATTACGTGTTGAACCATGCAAAAGCCTGTATTTCCTACATACGCTTGTAATGCATCATTTATAAAAGATAAGCTAACCCGTTACCTGTGAGCTGTAATTAAATCAGTAATTCCTTGTGGAGTTCTCATTAACTAGTACAGTAGGAACAGCCATAGCCTGAGGTACTCCTTCCTGCCTGCAGTTTTGTTTTGTTTTTCTGCACATCTGCTTCCTATCATGCCTTTTAATACTAACACCTTGAATGTGAATGATTCCCCCAGGCTTTCTGGCTGGCCACCTTGCTATTTTTTTTCCTCCTTTAAAAAATAATAGTAAAAAGACCCTGACCTAAATGATTAAGTTCTTCTTCATAAAGTGCTACTGTCCTCACTGCATCTTTGTGATATATCAGATTTATGTAATTAATCCTTAACGAAGGGAATTTGATATTTCCTCATGAAGTTTATTGTTACACATTGTAACAGAAATACAATTTAGATTCTTTTTTCCCCTTTGGCATAAGCCAAATCATTTCCTTGTTTAAGATCATCCTTTCTGTACGTGTGTGTAAAGGCAGGATGGCCCAGTGGTATAACCTGATTTCCAGAAACGTAGGTTCAATTCCCTACCCCAACACAGACTTTGTATGATGCAACCTTAGCTAACTCATGTAGAGTTTCCCTCTCCTGTATTTTTAAATCCCTGTTCCCTGGAAAGGGCTGGATAACCTGGAGTTTGGCACTGGTGACTCACCAGCGAGAAGACGGGGAGGGTGGTACTTCAGATGGTATGCACAAGAACCAGCCCTCGCAGCTGGCTAAAAAGGAAAAGAAGAGCAAGAACATGACTTAGATAACAACTTCCCCTTATACAGGTATCTTTGGACTGCAGGGAGGTGCTCAATATATTAATTTCTGTCAAAGATTCACAGCGTATTTGACCATCCATCCACTTCAGCAATGGATAAGGAGATAGTTTTGGATGAAGGAGGGTACCTTTCAAGGCAAAGGCTGTAGCAATTGCACAGCATGTTGAAGATCCTCCGCCCGATGCTGTTCAAACTCATATCAGACCTCCAGATGCTTTCCCTAACACCAAGAAATTGGCTGCTGCCAAAGTGGGGGTTTCTTCACCTTCCTACTGAGCAGTTTCTCACTGCAAGACAGCCAGCTTTGCAGAGCTAGAAGAGAGAGTAAGAGTTAGTAGGGCCTCGTAGCACACTCAATAAGTAGACCAAAGTCATGGATTGCAGTTCGTACCCTAAGAATTGTTTACACTTTAACTGATCAGAGTTTGATAGAAAGTACATTGACCTAGCCTAAGTGCTTTGCACCCATGTTTGCTAGATAAAAAAAGCAACCCTGTAGGTCCTTTTTCTTTCGCAGGCATTTCTTGCTTGCTTGTTAAGCAACCAAGGAAAATGTAAATCATCTCAGTCACCCTTCACTCTTTTAGCTTTGATAGAGTTTGGATAGTACAGGCAAAGAATTTTCAGAAACTACATATGCATTTCATATCAACAGCCTAGCACTCCATCCACTTTTCCATCTTATACTCTTCCTTGTGCTCCCAGCATAAGCATTGCCGGAGACCACATACGGGACTGAACAGCCATTTGCCCTCACTCTTTTGTGTTTCTCACCTTGCAGTGTTCAGCATTTGCCGAGAGAGGAAGAGCAAGGAGAGAGGAAGACCAAGCAGAGAGCCCTGCCAGGTTTCTGATTAGCATGGGAGCCAAAAAAGCTTTGGACTGTTCAGAAGCTATTTATATTTTATAGTCATGGTTTTCTCACACTTACTACTTAATTGCATTATAAAAGAACTCCTCCTCTCTGTCATGGCTGGTTCAAAAGCAGGCAGTACCCAGATGTTATGCTCTCCTCACGTGAGCGAAGCAGAGAAGCACTTCAGTCCCAGACGGGCACAAATTGCGTCTGTCTTTCCTTTGTTTTTATGAGGTCTAGTACATCAAACAGGATATGTTGGAGGCCCCAATTCAAGTACACAATTCACTTTATGCAAATGTTTACGAGCATTACCGAGTAGGAATGGCTTTGCCATATTAGGAGCTAGGAAAAAGGAATAGTTTGAATAGCGTATGTCCAAAATCATGAAGATTCAACCACAGATGTCTCAGCAAAAATCTTGAAAGGAAAACAAAAGTCCAGATAGGAGCAATCTTGTTTATTGATGAAGTTCATGAACTCATTTGTCCTTGAAAGGGAGGGGGGCAGGGGGGAAAGCTCAAAAATATATTCACAAGGGGGAGAAAAGGGACAAGGTTTAATTCTAAGATCACAGGGGTCAGATTATGGGCAGTTTAATAGATTATGCTCATACAAAAATGTTTTTCACAAAAGGATGGAGTCTTTCTGTCAAAGTGTCTCCTACAGCAGCTTATTCCTTTTTCTGTTACAAATTCCTGGTAAACTTAAGAAGGCAAGATCCTAAAAATAGCGCGGCTGCTCAACGTTCAGCCCTTCAATATTATACCAAGCTTGCACGGCTTCCAAGGCTCCATTTCCCCTTCGTTCGTCAGCTCCTGCACCACCTTCCCCTTCGTTCTCCGAGAGGTGCCGGAGCTTTGTGCATCACCCGCCAGTAACGCTGCGAGGAGATGGAGGGTAAGATACAGCCATCCCGTGCACAGACCCCTGAAAGCAGCGGTCTCAGCACGGCACCGTTTTGCAGGTGCTAGATCAGCGCTACGCCTGGTGCGCTCATGCTGGGTTCCCTGTCTTTTCTAAGGCGAGCGGAGCCGTGATATAGTTGCTGACAGAACAAAACACATACTGTAGCCTGGATGTAACACATTTAGCTCTGAAAGGCGTCAGCTCCCACTCTCTCCACAGCAATCCTAAGATGTTATGGATTTGACGGGTTTTGTGACTCATTAGTTGATCAAGAAAGGACTCTTCCTTGGTCAAACAGGGAAGGAAGACAGGCTAGAAAACAGAATTGAAAATACATCTCAATTTTTTTAAAAAAAGTCTATTCTACTAGTCCCTCCCTGTGTAGAAGTAACATACAAAGACAAAGTGTCAAGATTATGAAACCTTTGTTCAGAACACTTTGGGTCTGGCTGGTTTCTATTTATAAATCACAATAATAGAAACATTGCAAAAAGCCAACAAGCTGCAAATGGGAGCTGGAAGCTGCCAGGCTGGGACTTCTGGTCCCTGTGGTTTCTGAGCAGTGACTGAACAGTTCTTCCTTTCCCCCCCCCCGCCCCGCCTAATTGCTTGCTGCTTCCTCCAATCTGTTTAGTTTTGCAAACTAAACATCAGCCATCATCTCTAGCAATTTAGCCCTCAACAGTTTCTACCTAACAGGCCAGTCCTTAAAGTTTCCACACTTTTGCAAGGTCTCTTTGAGGATGCGTTTCTATTCCCCTGAACTTCTTTATCTGACCAACTATTCTAGAAGCTTGCAAAATATCTTCTAAGGGACATTTGGTCTCTTAGGTGCTGCCAGCTCTTGTTTCTCTGAAGCTATTGCATTTAGTTTGGTTTCGAGTGCACTTTTTGGAAGCTTTTAGTTACAGAAACTTCAGAACTTTTCCCATTGTCTTTGGTATTTGTGCCCCCAGGCCTGCAAGAAAAGCAATAAATGAAGACATATTCAGATGTTTCCAGACTCAAATTCTTGTACAATTTCCTTCAGTTCAGAGCAAAACTTCATTTTAGATAGTTTTCTTCACTAATTGCTTGTATCAACAGCCTGGGTACACTGTGCTTCCCAGCAGTCTAGTCTGCTTTATCATTTCAGCTGGGTGAGTTATTCATAGACACTGTGAAATAGAGTAGAAGAAATCTACTCCATGAGTATGGCCCATAATACATACTTTGTTCTTCAGGAGCCTCGCAAACATTAATTATTCTGCATTGACCATACCACAGTGCAGAAATAAAAACATTTGTTCTAAGATTTTATCCCTAAGGTTTTCTGACTTTTTTGGCATCCACAAATCACCGTGACAACTCCAAAGTCCTTCAAAGTCTCTCAAGACAACACGGCAAAAGAACTGTAAAGAAAACGTCTTTTCATTTCACTGCTTATTCTTCAACTGGCTGTGACATTCTTAAAGAATAGAAGTTGGAGACCAGACCCCCTTTCTTCCTTAAACTCTTTTTTAAGGACAGTGCTGTAGCGTAAGCAAATTGGGCATGCTTTCCTTAAACTTTCTACCAGAAAATTAATTTAGAAGCTATAAATAGCACATGTGCATGTAGAAACAAGTTTATCTTAAGGTTTAATTTTATGTATAATTCCAGTTGTTTTCTGTGGTTGGTATGCCTTAGAAAGCAAGCTCTATACAGTGGATGGTTGATATTCTAAGTTCCAATAAAATATAAGGAAATAGTACTAAATCCTTTTTATTTGCTGAAACGTCAAAAGGGCTTTAGCTGACATAACATGGCGTAAGACTGGCTGCGACTCCTGCCAGGTTAACATGTTCATGTTAGTGTTCATGGAAGGACAGCAGACATGAGAAACTCTGTTGCAGTGCCTTCCTCACACTGCTTTCCTCTTCCTCAGCTGCCTGACAGGACGTTTTTATTCAACTAGACGCGGACAGAGAAAACTTGCAGACTTGCAAGCTTTCAGTAGGTAATCAAGAAGCAGCGAGTGCTTAGCAGCACACACAACTGGATACTGACCTTAATAAAACTGCCTCTTCACAGGCAGACCCCAGAATTTGGCAAGCCCTGCTTCCAGTCGCTAATTAAAAACCAGCAGAGCCAAATGTGTTTGCACAAGTGTCATGGTCACACTTCTGTCTTCATGCTAGTTATGTGAGCAGCATCAGAACTGCTCATTAGGAATGCTTCTAGAAACGCTCTAGGAACTCAGTTTTTGAATTTTGGGTGACAGCTACTTCAGCTGCATGCACAATTAGGGGATGCATAAATGAGTAGGCAGCTGCTTAATTTTCTCCATGTCTCTGAAAACAGGGTTAACCAAGCACGTAATGAATGCTGAAGAAAAAAGGCAGTCACTGTTTGTGTATTTCTGTCAGGATGAAAGATAATGTTTCACAACTGCCGTGACATATCTCGTTTTGAAAATCAGTCCTTAGTTACTTTCCTGATGCTACAAGCAATCTCAGCTAGGCAGAGTCAACATGTTATGCAAGAACAGACCTTCACAGATTTGTGCTCCAGTACCTACCCCATGAAGCCTTTGCAGCTTTGTAGGGGCTAGAGAAGAGTGGAAAGCTATGCTAGTTATGCACACCAGTAAGAGAAAATGCCTCTCCTTAGAGCTTAGTTGTGGAAAAGTGGTGATCCGGGCTGTAGGAGAGGCTTTTTGGGTTCTCTTGCCTGCCCCCAGGTAATTTCCAATAGGCCTAGCAGAATCTGCGTGAGATGAAGAATGCCTAAGTTATAAAGGACATTATAAAATGTCACATAATACTTATTTTCAGAGGCAGTATGGCTGGCCTTGGATTTTACTCACAATTATCATGAATTTCACTGACATTTCCTTACTTGTATCTGTTACTGCTGCCTCTGTGCAGGGCATATCAGGCAATTTCATTAAA
Organism: Scopus umbretta; assembly: GCA_013400535.1. Taxonomy (NCBI): domain Eukaryota; kingdom Metazoa; phylum Chordata; class Aves; order Pelecaniformes; family Scopidae; genus Scopus; species Scopus umbretta. Next base: position 133,856 of record VZTL01041721.1, on the reverse strand, counting down.
AAAGGTACTTCTGTGAATTACAAAATCAAATCTTCATCTTTGTGACAGGCTTTTAAAAAGCTGACACCAAGCTGTGTGAAGAGACATGAAAGGAGCTCACTACTTACCATTAAAAAACGTGGAAAGGATGGATGGAGCACTGGTTATCCATTCCAGTCTGACGCTTCTTACATTAAAGCATATTCCGAGTAAAATCTGTCTTTGATACCAAGATTTAAAAGCTGAATGTAAATATGTTATGTTTTAATCTACGGAAGATCAGGTCCCAGTAACTTACTCCTTAGAGAATGTGTAATACACAACCCAAAACTGGAAGAAATATAAGGAAAGAATAGTCAGACCTCAATAGTATTCAAAAGAAAAAAGGAAAGTCCATGACAAGTGCTTATTTTTGCAAGAGTAACAGGGCAGACAGTTTTCCGATAGTCCTTTCAGAGGTGAAAATTCAAAGGCAACTTCTACAACTCATCAAATCTAATTAAGAAGCAATTAGGATAATGATCAGCAGACAGTTCTGGCAGGAACAAATACACCTTCTTTCATCCATTCATCCTTGCCATCAGAACTGTTAATTATTATAGCACTGGAAACATAAGTGACAATAGGGAGTAATGGAGGAGAGTATAAGGATGCAATCAATGAAAACACAAAACACTCAAGGTTTTGTATTCCTTGCAGTGCATTATCTGAGCCTGTGGAACTCAGGAGTAAATTAGAATTTTTACCGTGCCCATCACCTGAACCGCATACTTTTCAATATCTGGATTTTCCAAAAGGTTTCCAGTGAAAACTTCCATTTCACTCCTTATTCTAGAGAGCATGACCCCAAACCCATACTGGTCTAAGTGGGTACTTTACACGCCATAGACCGACTGCGAGAACAGCCTAGAAAGACTGATTGGCAGAAACAGTGCCGTTACCCTGAAGAGCAGACAGCCACATGGAAATTGTACAAGCCAACCTAAACAGCTGCCAGTAAAACTGGATACTCAATGAGATCGCTCTGCATTCTGTATGTCACTTATTTTACAGAAGCCATATTTTGGATGTTCTTTAGAGAACTCAAAATACGTTTTATAGGCTCTTGTTCTCCATGCCTCTTTTGTGAAGTCCTGTATCATAAAACCATATGAACAGACTCCAGAAATAGAAAAACATGTACAGCCGACATAAACGCTGCCTCCTTTCCAGATAGTACTCCAGTAATTAGGAGCACTGCTGTACAGAGCTTTAAAACGACGATTGAGATTGCAAGGAAGATCATGGAAACACCCAAACTACGTGGACAAGAACCAGATCAGGATAGAACAAATTCCTAGCACTGAAAGCAATGGCTTCTTGGATCCAAAACCTGTAATAAACCCAGCGCCAACTATTGCAGCAGACTCCAATTTGGAGCAATACATTTATCTTAAATAAAGACCTTGTGTGAGAGAGGGCAATACATATGTTTTGGTTATTTTTCAAAGGCAGCTGTTGTTAGACAGAGGCTCACTGGTTTGAGTGCCCCAGGAAGCGTCCTAGCACAAAAACATTTTGTAGGTGAAGAGGTCAAAAGTGAGTGCCCTTTAACACAGGAGGGCTCGGTTTATCAAATGACCCTGCAATTTGTCATGCAGACATCATTAGCACAATGCAACTGTTACAAATGCTGCCACGCTGTATAAAACATGTACACACGCAGTGAATTTTTTTCAGTATTTTGTACTGTATATGCATGTTTATAAACTTAGACACACAGGGATGACTGTTCTTTCTCTGTTTCATTCTCCAGGATCGCACACATCAAGCACACAACAGGCACTGGCAGCGTTTCTGTGTATATCCAGTTTTGACATCACGAAATTGTGATTTTACAGCATTATCTTAGATTGTCTGTGGCCATGCATGTTTCTTCCAGTTTGTATTTAAGCATCTGTGTCCACAAGCATAACTGGAAGTAGATTCTTCTTTTGGCTCTTTGTCTCCGAGAAAGCAGGGTCAATTTTCTCCATGAAACATCTCAGAGGCATTGATAATGCCAGTTTACCCCAAGAACCTATCAAGAGAGTGAACTTTGAAAGGAAAATGGGTGCTCCTCTTTCAGCTCTTGGTCATTTTGCCTACTTGCTGTATGTGCTTTTCTTTTGCAGAGCAATTGGACGACGATGACAAGAAATGACCAGTTGCCACCGAGTCGCAGAAGACTGCATAAAACCCACTAACCCAGAGAAACATTGGAGGACGTTATTCTCATTTCATTTGACTACAAGGTGAACTTAAAAATGTGATCTGCAGAGAGAAAAGTCATCGTTACGCAGGCAATCACAGACGAGCGAGAACGTTTGCTTCAGAAATTTGAACCAAACAATGCTCTCTGAGAGGACTTTTTGGCCTTTAAAAAAAAATGTAATTTCTGGATTGATGATAACTAGGCACAGTACTGACATTAGCTCCCAGACACCGCTAGACAATAGGAAAGTACAGGAAATCCATAAGTCGAATCATTCTCCGTGGGGGATACACTTTGTCTGACCTGGAAACCACACACTCAGCCCCGTCCAAAATAAAAAGATTAGTCGCTGAGGTAGGTGGGCTCTCAGTACTACCTTGCATGAGCCTGATGACAGCCTGTTAAGGATGGGTCTTTGTGAAAAGGGAATTGGCTTGAAAACAAACTATTATAGAGAAAACTTTACCATTTGAGCTCCTTTATACTTTCTGTCTAAAAGCAAAGACCACATACTTGGTCAGAATGCAGAATTAACAGCAGAGGCTGGGTTCTCCTCTGTAGCCATTAGTATGTGACTGGGAGTTTTATGATGTTGCTAGTAATCTATATCTTGCAACAGTCTCATCAAATTCTCATTAACATTGAATCTGAACAAAGAGGAAAGAATAACTGTCCATGAAATTACAGTGAACTCCTAAGTGCTTTGCATTCGTAGAGGGTAGTCTCTTCTAAGTTTCCCATTAATAGGGAAGAAAATCTGCCAATACATTAACTGGCTTACCACAGTCCCCAGATTTTTCCTCTTTGACTTTGATTTAAAAAATATGGGTTTGGGTTAATAAAAGTTAATAATTATTCTCTACATTTCTAGTCATCTAGTCATCAGAGTAGTTCCAACTCTGCATAGCCAAGCAAACAGGCTTTTGGGGTCAGGGTAATGAGCAAGAGAAACCAGTGCACTGCAACGACAACATACATGCTTTAGTGTAAAGGAGCCCCAATAAGCAATGCTGTCTCCTGTGGCAGCCCTAATTCTGAGGTCCCTCACCCATGCCCTGGTGCCAGAAGCACATCCAGAGGCAGGCGACGTTAATCAACACCCCATGTCCCGCTGCATGTGACTCCTTATACAAATTGCCCTCGTCTAGCAGGGCTAAGAAGACTGGTGAGATTTGCACACCTTAAAACGGCAACTTAGGTTTCTCCTTTGAGATGTTCATAGACTTTTATAGTGGTTTTCTGCCACCATTTCTCCTTTACCGGGGCTTTCCTGTTTCTCACTGCTAGCTTTCACACTTTCTCCTATGCTTTGGCCCATGAGCTCTTTAAAAGGGACTGAATAACTTTTCCCACATGACAAATTGGCGGCACTGGATCGTTATTATTCTTTAGGTTAAACAAACAGTTTGGGTAGGGAGCAGGTCTAGGTTAACTGAGGTAACAAGAGGAACAGAGCTGCTGCTGAGTTCAAACACTTGGTGGGTGGCATTTGCTTGATTCCCTATTGCTGCTCTGAATTGCACAGAATTGGCAATCCAAGTGTTTTGCAATCAGGAATCAGGACCAAAAATCTGTACATTTTTGGCACTGAGGTCACAAATTAGAGTTTGGGGTTTTTTTGCTGGCTTTCCTCCTGAAATAGGAGGCCTAGCAAGTTATTGTTGCATTTTGTTTTTCTTTCTTAAGTAGATCTGCTTTTCTCACAAACATTTGACTTAGTAAGTCAAGGCCTGAAGAGAACCACACAGTGCAGAAGAGGTGTGATGCCACCGAAAGTCTCAATCTGCTCCGAAGCAGACTTCATACTTGTAGCTTGGATGGACCTCTGTGGAAAGATGAGGCATTGCCTCCTTTTAAGGACTGCTCTCATCTCAGCATCTGCTTATTCAGGGAAATCTCACGGGATTTATCCCGGTCATTGCTTTGCACAGGGACGAGCTAATAAAAGTTGCAGCTTTCATTTTAAGCAAATCTTTGTGTGTGGTATGGGACTTGCTGCAGTGTCTGGACCAGACGGCAAAGTTTCATATAAGTCAGGCTTTTTCAAAGGACAGGTAAGTCCCTTGGCAACTGCAAGGATGAATGGTTGAATTTCATTGTTTGTACAGAAGCCCGTACCACACTTTTAAAGTAAACCAATCTAGATCCCTACAGGGTCTCTCAGCTTGTTTACTTTTAGACTCCTGGAAATTTGGGGTAGTTGTTTAATTGGCTTGTTACTTTATTGTCCTGGCAGCAACTCCAGTACCTTTGCTCACTATTATCCTTGCAAAAAGGAAAACAAAAACAAAAAAAAAGGAAAAAGAAAAAATTAAATCCCATAAAGACAGCATGATAAACGTAGCATCAGCAGTTTTCTAAAAGGATTTTGTTGTTATCAAAGCTGGCAGACGTTAAACAGACAGAGTCTCAGAATAATTGATATGGGCGAGAGGGTAAGCATTTAGTCTCCCTGTAGGCTAGCCACCTGTGCAAACAGCACTTCCAACTTCTATTTCAGTTGCTGGCTCCTGAACAGTCAATTATTTAGGGCTTTCCAGAGATTTCACTGGCAGAGAAAAAAAAATATCCAGGCCTGTTTTTGAAAGGTGGCTTTATCAGCACAGCTCAGTTGTGCAATTATAGCCTTTCTCTTTGTTCCTCTTTAGGTGACCACAAGTTTTCAGTGAGGCGGCTCTCCTTTGTTTAACTTTTGGGGAGTAGCAATCGTGCCATTCATAATGTTCCCATATTCCTCATACCCCGCATGATCCGTTCTCCCTGCATACACTGCAGAAGAACAGGATGGATTCAGAGAGCCACAGATCATTTTATCCCTCCCTTTCCTCTGACGACAAGAAAACAATTTCTGAATAACACCTAATGGGTGATTTCAGTAATGACTAAATACCAGTGAAAATAAACGACTTGAAAAGACCTTTTCCTGTAGTTGAAGCTTTCCTGGGATATCGTTCAACAATAAAGAATGCACAATTAAATAGAGGAGTCATGAATGCAGAATGAAAAGACGGACATATTTATCTCACTCATGTTAGACATTGCTGTGCATGATAAGAATATCTGTATTGTTTTAGGTAAGGCTAATAATTAAAAAAAGTCCCAAACCTAAAAAGAGCTATATGACCTCCTATTTTGTAGAGAAATAGAACCTCTAAATGCTAAAGAATACATTTGTCATCCTGGTTTATGATTTCACAAGTGCCTGTTGCAAGATTTCATTTAACCATGGCTAAGGAGGACATTTGATTTCAAAAACCTTTGATAATCTGTATCATGCCATCTTCTGCACTCTCATAGGGATTTTGGAAGAAACTGTGCTACTTTTTTTTAAAATGAAATGAATAATTTTAGACAAACAAAGTATTTCATGTGGGAAAATACATTCCTAAAGTGGTGTGTAAAATGTTTGGCTCTGATCTGCTCCTTAACACCCAGGAACAATGCTTAACAGTCAGTGCTGACGGTTCAGTTTTCACTAGTGGTCAGAGGATGAAATATCAAATAGTCAAATATGCTCATATGGGCAAATATTTTCCCTGTATGTTCTTCTCCTTCAAGGATTGTTTACAAGTCACATACTCATAATTAATTCTACCTTCACTTTTCATTTGGTGCGTCTCAGAATGAATTGCTCAAATTTCTTCAAGTTGTTTAAACACTGATCCCCAGGACCTACCTGGGATTTCTTTGCCCAGAAAGATACATGCCCAGCCCCTTTATGTCCAAACAATTAATGTTTTCTCACAAAGTTTTTGAATGCAGGCCCAAAGTCACCTTAAATAGTGGTTCAGGATCAAAACTGATTCTGCTTTTGACCAGTCAGTATGCTATTACACTGTTTGGGTCATTTGACTTTTTGTCATTGCTAACAAATTATTTGGATCAAAAGTCCAGGGATGGGGGTTATCAGCACGGCTAGAAGCACCACCTTTACACAAGAGCATCTGCTGACCTGTCCCTGTGCTTGTTGGCCATCCTTACAGAAGAGATCTCCCTCCTTTTCTCTCCCCAAGAAGAACCTGGCCCTTCCGCACCCATATATCAGCAAAAAGAAATAACTTTTTAACCATCTTTTCTGGTAATCCCACAGACGGTATAAAGCACATTCTCTAGGCCAGATCGTGGTGTGGTTTTCTTGTGGGAGAACTGAAGTCCCATAGTTTCAGTGAGCAAGGCGAGAGATCTCATGCAAGCAGCCAAACCTGGGCACCATCTCCCAATGGTCACAACCTATGCAGGACTCTGCACGTTGTTCTGGGCGCGAGCTCTCCCCAAAACAGCCCACTTCGTGTCAGTAGCTACTTCAGAGCCTAATCTCAAAACTAAGCTAAATATGCAAATAAAAGAAAAAATATGAAACAGTGTTTCCAATTTTAGAGCTGAACCAGTCTTTCCGACCTAAAGAAAGACTACAACCAGAAAATTACTGGCAAGTCACTTTCGTGCCAGCATGGTGATGCTTCCCCACAAACTCATTGAAGAGATTTATATCGCTCTAGTGACTCAAGGGATAAAATTTCCAATATATTCCTCAGCAGATTATTCACAGTTCACTTAACAAAACAGATTTATTATTTTTTCTTTCCGTTAGCCTACATATCCTGTTGCTCAGTTTCATCCTACTATTCCCAGCAATACTTCCTTTGAAGGGCTATATGCCACATTCTCCTGGCATATGGCATTTATGGCATTAGACTTAAAGCATGCCCTGCTATCACCAATGAAAGACAACACACTGCATTATGCAAGCAAGGTTTAAACACCTTTTAGCTGCCTAAAATTTACTCATTGTTTCACTTGAAATATTTTTTTTCTTGAACCACTGAATCCCTCCCAGCCTAGGGACGTTTCTGCACGTGCAGTGCTCTGCATGCATTTCCCAGTCTCAAGGGGTCCTACCAAAAGTTCTTATGTGATGCCTGCACATAACGTTATCTCCTTGCTTATGGAGACCTTACAGCCTCTTTCTCCTCCGTGCTCCATATATGAAAACAATGCACACACAAAAAACATGTGCAAGCCTCTAACTTTCCAAGCAGTTCCCTCTCAACAGGGGTCTCAAAGGATCTTCCATGATTTCCATTGCATCTGCTCTTCTGGGGGCTGTCAAGCCCAAGTAAAGTGCTGTTGATCATATAGCTATGACTGCAGACAAAGAGGTATGAGACAGCATGAAGGAGTCAAACTCTGACTTTCTGCTTAAATTCAGCACAGTTGTTTTCAATAAGCAAGGAAAGCTTCAGCTAAAAAAGTCTGTTTTCTGCTAAAAGAGTAAACTAAGCTAAAACATTTCCAGCAAAAGCAACCATTTTCTGTAGAAGTAAAGGGAGGCCAAAGAGCATCAGTTTTGTTTGCTTCATATGTCTTTTTTGTGGGATCCATCAGGCAAATACTACACTAAAGTATTCATTGAGCACAATACTAACATTTGGCATTCATCCTGCATCAGCTGAACTTGTAATCATTAAAGAGATTTACATTGTCCAATCTGCCTTGTTTTGACTGGTCAAAATCAATCTTAATAGAGGGTGCTGGTTTCTACCAGATGTCACTCATCGCTAAAGTACGTGGTTCTAGAGCAACTATATGAGGCAAAATCACAGTAAGATGAAAATTACATATGCTATTAAAAAAACCCAAAACCACCAAAACCAAAACACCCAAACAAAACACCAACACAGCAATGAGATTCAGTCCCGTTGCAATTCTTCATCCCATCACTGGTATTCCCCCTCATAAAATGACAGATATTTTAATGACTATTGCTAAGGTTTCTATCATGCTTTGGTTTGTCTGATAGGTAAACAAACTCCTCTATTCACTCCCAGTAGTTTCTGTAAGTGTCTTTTTATGTGTTGATGTATGTTGTAAACTAAACACAGCCTGGCTCATTTTAAAATGTATTGTGAAATGCCATGGATTCGTTGCAGAGACTATCGAATGGGAAGCACAGTTTTACCACAGATTTTATCTTGCACTCTTCCTTTTTTTTTTTTTTTTTTCTTTCTTTTTTCATTTTTTAAATTTCTAGTCTTTGTGTCACTTTTCTGACTTTAGAAAACATGGTATGTCCGCATCTTCTTCCTACTGAAAACTCGCTTTCATGAAGATCACAAGTTATTACCCACAGCAAAATTTTAAAAAAGATAGAAGAAAGCATTTGCTTTATGTTATTGTCCAAACACGTTGTCAGTGAACAGAAAATCATTTTTAGCCTGATGAAATAGCTTTGTATCTGTCTTGTCAATGGCAAAACTGAAGTTCACATCAGTGACTCATACAGTTTTCCAGTTACTGGAAAATAAAATGGTTAAAAGCACAGGAAAGCAGGTTCATATGTGGAAAGATTACTTTCTAGATGTACCACAGTGTTTCATTATACGCAGATGCAGATATGATATTCCACATAATGCTGGCAGACAAAATAAGCTTTGTGTTTGCTGTAGTAAATGAGACCCTTAACTTCAGGCGTACATGACTTCTAGCTCTTTTTTCTAAAAATGGAATGGAAGACCTTGAAAGACCTTGCAGGATATTCACCCTCTCGAGCTTTTCATATCTCATGTGAACCCTTACTGGGAATCCATGTTCCCTATTCAATCAAGAAGTTCTCCTCAGAGAACTCCAAGTCCGTATGCAGAAGTCTTTGTCTCTTCAATAACTATACAGAAAGACTAGGCATTTAAATTAGACTCTGAGAATTAGACTTCATGTAACCCCTTAGCTCCCAAATAAATATCACAAAAGAAACAGCCTTTTCCCCCGCTCCTAGCTACAAAATTTAATTCATCTTCTTCCATTTGTGAGGCGGGACTCATTCCTTCAGCTTTACAGACATGCTTCATCCATACCAGCCACGTAGAGAAGATATTAGCAGCATCATTCTGTCATGATTTCTCCTGAAAGATATTTTAATTGGATTTAATTGTCATAGCATATGCTCTGTGTCCTCAATCTGAAATGGTGGGCTTAGCCCCTCCCCCAGGTAGGTAGAGTTTATAAAATAAGGATGCAGAAAAGGATTTCTTATCTGCCATCTGGGGCATTGTTAGGGTCAGTAATTCTCTGTGCTGGTGGAAGCACAGATGGATTTGGGGAATTAGAGCGTCACACAGATTGTACTGTAGATTCCCTCAGAATATGAGCTTTTGTTTTTAAACAAATTAAGTACCACCTCCTCCGCTTGGTTGCAAAGACCCTTTTCCAATATCCAATCACATACCCATGTAATCCTTTCGTTACTGCAGCCTCAGTAACTACTGCACTGAGAGACATGAAAGCCAACCTCTTCCTAGAAGCGGTGGGCAGGCAGGCAGCTTTGCCTCGCTGACTGAGGCACTAGGCTGGGGTGGAAGACTTTTGTATCGTATCTGGCTTGACATATGACTCACATAAGGACCACAGATATAATATTTGACTGCTCTATTTTTGCCCTTTTCCTGTTTTTTTTTTTCCCCTCATCACGTGCCTTCCCTAAGTCTCTGGGAAGTCTTTGAACCTGGGAAGGAGCTTTTGGAGTGAGACAACTAAGGCAGAAAGTTAACCCTTCCCCAAATGGTCACCTGACAGCTGTCAGTCACCAGCTGCACTTGGATACCAAACTACTTTCAATGGGCTTTTCCTGCACATCTCTTCACTATTAAGCTATTGCATCCAACAAAGCTCACTGCATACATTGTGCTTTTAAGGAGCTATTTTCAACTATGTGCGATATTCACATGGTTTCCAGAAAACAAACAGACAATTACCCATATTTTTCCCGGTGATTTAGAGTTGCTGGTAAGTTCTACTTCCATTTTTAATGAGTGCTGAAGAAAAAAAAAAACAAACCACTTTTTTTGAACTATTATTTATTACATCCATGGAACAGAAAGTAAGCCCACTAGACCAGAAACAAACTTATACTCTTCACGTAAGTTACAATTTTAATAGTTAAAATGTATTAAAGTCATTAGAAAGCCCAGCAAACTGGATGTTTTCACAGTAAACTCAAGAAGGTTACAGTCCCAAAAGCTTCCCTCATTTAAACTACATTCATCACCAGTTTGGAGACAGGCATGCATTTAGACACTTCGTCTGGCTGCAGAAGTATTTTCCAGCATCTATTATTTTCTGTCAGCTAACAGCACTGAATCTTCCAAGTGTTGAATTTAATGCTGCAAGTAGAAACAGTATTCCTGCTTTCCCTTGCTGTCCCAATGCACTCTCCAGGCTCCAGCTACCTTACTAATCTTGGGCTGGGATCCCCATCGGTGCTGGGGCCCTGGGGTCAGAGCCGATGGGACGGTGGCCAACCCAAATGATGCCTTGCACCCTTCCTTTTCCAAATGACCAGGGGCTCCTGCCCCAGCCAATTCCTAACCTGCCTGCCCGGAGCCTCTTGAGCCTTCCCTGTCGCTTTTCTGACCCCACAGGCTGCATTGCACATATTGGTCCATCAGTCAATACACCACCCACGCGCCCCGCTGGGACACTGCTGAGACTGCCTCCTGCCCTGCACGGCGCCAGGCAGCAAAAGGCAGGCAAGCAGGCAAGCACTGCCGGGCAAATCACAGTAACAAAGGGTGAAACAGTTGGTATAAAAGTCATTTCACTGGGGCACAGTGAGGAAAGGAAGCAAGCAGCGAGGCAATATGTGACGTTTTGGCCTTGAGCTCAGATCTTGGTGCACATTATCACAGTGATCCAATTGCAATTAAGTTAAAGGCTACAAAATATTTAACTCTTGTCTTTAATCCCTTCCTAGAACTTTTATTCAGTATTCTGGGAAGAAGATTTCTTTTTTTTTTTTTTTCTTCATACCTTACATTCCATTACCTAAGTAAGGAAAGGATTAAAATAACGTCAAATTCCTCTCAGTCTTTCTATTGCAGAAGGCTACAAAAAGTAAACTTGTCACAGGTTTTTAAAAGGAAAGCTGAAAAATACCTGTACAGAAGAACTTCAGACTTCGACCATGGGAGCTGATGAACTAAGTTTGTTTTGATATGTTTGAAATGGTTTTGTGCACTTGAAAACCCTTGTCTGAGTATGCAAGACAGAAAATTAAATTATCCTGATAATCATCCACTTTAAGAGGTGGGGAAGCACACCTGTACAGTCAGCTGCACCACTGCTCAGCATTCACAAAGAGGGCTGCTTAAGGTGGCGGTAAACTAGAAGTCTAAAGGATGATTCCTCTCCATACACATAGAAAAGATAAAGGGACTAATGCTCTCAGCACATCCACTTTTCCTACCTTTGATTCAGTTTTGAGTCATCGATAGGCAAAAGGAACTTCATCCAAACAAGAGTCATGAATATGAATATATACAAATATATTCTTCTTCCCCTCCCTCCTGTTAATCATGGGCTCCTAATTTGGAAGACTCACCCCTGTTTCACCCAGGTGTTTCACCCATAGTCATTCTGTGGAAACCTGGGTCCTTAATGTACTTTGTCATTGGTAGTGAGAAGAAGATATCACAACAGATTCAATCAATCAACCATCAGAAGATACCACAACAGATTCAGTGAAGACACTAATTTGTTTTAGAGGCATGTTGGAACATAATCATTGATGTCTGTTATTCAGAAATTTTATACAAGATGAAGAACAGTCTTCTAAAACAATCACTGGTAAAACTTGCAACTGATGAAAGGATTCATGGGGTAGCAAAAGAAGAGTACAGATTATCACTTGGAACAGTTTAGCTCACTGGGTTATACGATCACATATTAAAAACACAACCTATTGAATCAGCTGAATGCAATGTAATACACTTGGGAAATGAGGAGACAGACTGTACTTATGGAATGGTGGACTGTCTTGGGAAGCTATGACTCAGATGAGGATTTACAGGTCATCGTGAATAATTACCTCCACATGAGCTCCTGGTGCAAAGCTGCAGCAAATGTGGCTTCTTTTCCATAAATATATTTTTTTAAAAAAAGAAATGTTAATGAGAATGTTGGTGATAGGGCATCTGGCTAAACCTCATGGTCAGGTTTGGTGTTGCACATCAGGAAGATGTAGCCATGACCAGTGAGAACTGGGAGATTTCAGAACTGGAACAGAGGTTTTTTTGAGGTGGGGCCAAAGGAGCCCAGCTTACTCTAAGCAATGAAAGGAAGGCAAGAAATGCCTTGACAACATAATATTCATGGACAAGAGGTTTGGTGATGAAGACTGTTAAGACTTCTCTATTAAAGCCCTACAGTGGCTAGGAGCTAAAGTTAGACTAGTGCAACCTTGAAATGTACACCTTCAAAGACGTGACGGTTAAACATTAGAATCGCTTACTGAGGAGATGGCTGAGCTTTGACATAAGGTCAGAAACCTTGCTAAAATATGCTTTGATCAGTTTTAGGGAGAATTTCTTCAGCCTATGTACGTGTTAAGACTGGGACAAGACCCTTTCGTTTATCACCTTCATCCACTTTCCTTCTGAAGAAATACCTTTGCTTGCGATGTGCTATCACATTCAACAGCTACACATGTGTGCAACAACTGTGATTGAATCCTGTTCATGAAGGCTCTCTACCGAGGTTGAACAGACTTATTTTTGCTTGAGGAATAAGTCTGCTTTGTTCTTCCCTCCCCAGCAGAGACTGACCGCAGGAGGAGACCAGGTGCTGAGCCCAGGGTGCTCTGACAGCACAGAGAAATCCTCTTGGTTTGCTGAGTGTTTTGTACATCATTCTCAGGGCTCTACCTATCTGGGGACAGAAGAAGTTTTCCCACCAGCCAGAGGTGGGGAGACATTTTTAGCTTTCAGCTTTCTCTGCAGCAGAAGTGTGGGAAGAACCCCTCCAGGGGATCGATGCAGCCATCCAGTCATCCTCCCAGCGGGGTCTTTGCCTATGGAGTCAGATTTTATGCTTTTGAGCACTAATATACAGACTAACTGAAGTCTTTGGTCTTGACACAGGATACTTGACAGACGTATAATGGTGTGTTTTACAAGTCTGTACAAGCCGATCTTGTGATCTCTTCTTGGCCTAAGGAACAAATATTTAGGTATGAAAACCATCGACTCCCCAGTACACACCTCCTCTAGTGACCTATGTGCTGTGAGCAGAAATGCCCCAGGCACTTACTCTTTATGAGCCTTCGGGCAATTTGAAAACATCACCTACACAATTTTCCAATCTTTTCAAAGAGTTTGAACCCAAGAAAGAAGCGTGGGGATCATTACTGAAAAATAAAACAGGCAGTGCTTTATGTAACTGCAAGGTATACAGTACCTCTGTTCTTCAGTTGCACAGTAATTGCTGACTATTCAGGCTCATGGAAAATGCCATATGTTTAAAGGAAAGTTGCATGAACATCTCAGGCTCTTTAACTCACAGTGCTGATTAGATGGACCCATTATTCACTTCAGGTTTTACTAAGTGCAGTCACCAAATGAGGGGCAGCTGGTGACAGGAGGAGCAGAGCTGCAAAAGCTTTTGCAGGAGTCGGAACAGATTCTGTGATCAAAGAGGCGAAGCCAGCTCTGCATCTTACCACCGCAAAGCATGACTACCGTGCATTTACTGGAATGAAATACAAAGAGGAACAAAACTTTCGCCTTCCCCTTTTCATGTGTTTTTTTCAAAAACATACATGGGGGGTTTTTATATGCACTGTAGCAATGTAGGTATTTTTGCATGTTCTCCTCTGCTCCAGTTGCAGCCCCAGTGGAGAAGCACTGCAGGTTCAAAATCAGTCTTAACTGTGTAAGGCTGGCACATGAACATCTTCATACGGAACCAGTTTCAAACACTGAAATAGTATGCTCTTTATACCTATTTAAGTATAAGGGGCTGGATTTTTAAGGGATTTGGGAGCAGCAAGTACATTAATCAACCCAACCATTCAATTGTGCTCCTCACAGTGAACACCAAGCGTGCATTCTGTGTGAATAATAGGAGAAAATTACTTTTAAAGTGGGCAGTGTATCTACTATAGACCTCAGGAAATAGGCTTTATTTCCCCAATCCAAAGATTTTAATGAATTTTTCTTTTCACTTTGGGAATTTTTAATCCTTTTTATTGGTCTTTTTTCCCCCCTAAATTAGCACTTGGTAATTCAGGGTGAAAAACCCTAATATCCTTTCCTTTTTCACAAAGATGTCCACAAAATCACAAGAGTTATTTCCACCTACTCAGTGACTTCAAACAAAGTTTCTGTGTGCCTCCTGTGAGCAGTTTCAGCTACAAGCTCCAGTGGGTAAAGACCCACCCTTTCAGTCAGACCAGAGGGAAAGCACTGCAAACAGAAATGATATTTGAGGATTATGCGATATTCTCTACTACCTAAGCAATGTGAAACAAGAACTGCAATATTTTTATGCCTATGAATTATTCAAATGCTCCAACACTGTGTTTCAGAGTAGTTTTACTACCTGTTGATGCAGTCAAATAACGATGGCATCAACTGGAAGGAGAATGCTTCTTAATGATGTACTTTTTCCAGCTTCACAAACTATTTGATTCAATCTGAAAAACCCACATGGGCCTGCGCTTTCAGAAACAGCTTCTAATTTTAGATTTGCATTGTTATAGGTCACCAGATTTTAGTTACCAATAATTACAGCAGGTACCAATGCTGAGTCACAATTTGGTTACCTACTCGATACTCACAAACACTTCTCGTGTCTTATAAACACTTAATTTTCTATGCAAATGCAGAGATAGCCCAGACCTTGGAAGGTGGACTGATGATTTTCTCAGTTTTCCCACCCAGCTGACATGGGTGACATTTCAAGATTTTACAGATGACCTCTTCAGTGAACTAAAGGAAGTTTATTTCAGGTTAGGTTTCTGGTATTGCATGAAATTCTGGTGTCAAGCCACGTTCTTTATCTGACATGGGTTAAGCCCGTACAGAAAGGTCAAGTAACTTGCCCTAAGTGACAGAGTGACTGAGTGGCTCCTAGACCTCTGCTCCCAGCTACTAGACCTCCCACACTCCTCAGCCATGTCAAACAGAAACTCAATAGCCTGTGTCATTAGGAAAGTGTTATTGCCTCGAGTCACGTCTTGCTGAAACTGTGTGCTAATGTTGGGTGGGTGTGGGGGGGGAGAGTAAGTATCTAAAGGTGTAGAAAAGCACGACTTCTGCCCTCTTCAACAAGCCTGCAGATGCCCGTTTCCCCCCTCCTTTC
>VZTL01041721.1:92602-108814 GCA_013400535.1 Scopus umbretta | reverse complement strand
TCCCCCCCCTTTTTTTTTTTTTTTTTTTTTTAATTTATAGACCAGAAGCTCTCCATCAGAAATCAGCAAAGTACAGAACAGGTACCCTATTTCTTTCTACTTATTCTAGTAGGCATATGGAAGGACATTCTTAGATCCTGAAATTAAAATATTAACCCCTCTTTCATTAAAGGGGTGAGTCAGTAAGGGAGAATAGAAGTTTTGCTTCAATATTAGGACAGTACCTGGGATCAAGAAATTTGTCCTCAGCTTCAGACCCTGTTCTAGAGCTCAGTTTACTCCTTTTATCCACCAAATGTGGAAAAGGAAATGCCTAGATCTAATCCAGGTGTTCCAGAAGATGCTGCCATTAGGAAGTTGTTTGTTTTCATTCTGTAGTTGCTGTAGCTGCTATTATAAAGTGAAGCACAGCTGAATCCTTTTAGCTCATCCTTCTTCTGCTCAGGTGGGGCTTTCCATTGCCTCACTATTCCACTTCAGGCTATTTTTCTTGGGTCATTTACTTCTGGTTCCATGTAGCATTCAAAAATCAGAGGGGAGAAATGCTTCCTTTGCCATCAGAATTCCACCTGCTGTGCATGCTCTAACGTGAACCCCCGCACAGCGGCTCACTACTTGCCAAGAGCCTCCTTAAAGTACAGCTTCTGACCCTAAACCTCGGAGCTACAGTGTAGACACAGGGAACCTTTCACCATGGGGTAAAAGGTGTTAGTAGGGTATTGCTTCCACCCCTTTTGGGGATATGCTTTAAAAGAAAGTGACGGGTGTTGTTATATTTCACATGAAGTCTAATGTGGAGGTGCACCTGTATATGTATGTATAAATTTGCACACTCAGCCAGGCAGAATAATTTAAGGAACAGAGGTATCAAATACTTGCAAGGTAAAATCAGAACTTGACCTTCTAAAACCAAAGCACAGCTAGATTGCAGATGTTTATAGGACTCTTAAGCAGTCAAGTCTGCGTTTTTAAAGTTGGAACTTCAGGTTTGGCTACTAAGTAGTTTTTGGACTACCAAAAACATGCTGGAGATGCCCCCTGCCTTTTGTGGAGCTAGGTCTTCAGTTTGATAGATCCTGGGGCCAGGACATAAATTTCCTAATCTGAATTGCTTCCTCTCCCTCTCCTAACACCCCCCCTCCCCCAGTACTCAGGAAGCAAAATTTCTGCCATGTACCCTGCTCTCTTTCCAGATAACTAGAAAAGCTGTATCACAAATTCACAGTTCTTCAGTATTTCCTAACTCCTTTTTTCCCAGTTTTAGTGACTCTAAGCCCATTATTGGAATAAGGCAACTAGGGAAGATGCTTGCTCACTGTATTTAGTGCTTTCCTGTTACTATGACTTCCCGCTCCCTTCCCAAATGTTTTACCTATTCACCAAATAGTAAGTGCATGGAGAAGTTAGGCATCAGTTAGGCACATTCTTACTGTTCCACTGGTCATGGCATCAAGTCCTACTTTGCTCACAGCAGGACAGTGCAGCGGAGAAAAGAGCTGCTCAGAACTGTCAATAAGGAGTCAAATCAGAGCACTGGGTAGATACTGAGTCTCATCTCCAGGTCAGTTTCAATGCTGCCCATAATAGGAGTTTTTAAAGTAAATGTGGAATTTTGCCCCAAGACAGTTCTTCTAACCTATTCTAAATGTGCAGGCTTAGTTGGTTGCCCAGGGTATCCATCATGTCACAACTTAAATTCCACTGTTTGGACCCATTGATGTAAAATAAAACCGTTGTTAGCACCCAACACGGATGGCATATATCTGCTGGACTACTCTGTTTTTTCTCCTACTGGGCTGCTTCTCCTAAGACAATGAGGTTGGCACGCTGGTCATGGTTTATTTGGAAGCACACATCTTTGTTATTTCATTGCACGGGTGTTAAGCTGGCACTCGAGCCTTAAGCCAGACGCTTTCTTTCAAAGTACTTTGTTTCATTTTCCTTGTCCTTGAGTGAGGAGATTTCTCCATTTCAACCTCTCTAGGACTGGTTTGCCCAGGGTTATTTACTCCCCAGACTCTCTGCTTGGAGAAGGTTGTACAAGTCCCTGCCTCCAGCACACTAATCCTCAACCACCTCCCAGCAGTTTGGGGGGCTGAAATCTTAGAATCATAGAATCATTTATGTTGGAAAAGAGCTTTAAGATCATCGAGTCCAACGGTTAACCTAACATTGCCAAGTCCACCATTAAACCATGTCCCTAAGCACCACATCCACACGTCTTTTAAATACCTCCAGGGATGGGGACTCAACCACTCCCTCCAAACTTGGCGTTGTCTGCAAACTTACTGAGGGTGCACTCCATCCCCTCCTCCAGATCATTGATAAAGATACTAAACAGAACTGGCTCCCGTACTGAGCCCTGGGGAACACCACTTGTGACTGGCCGCCAACTGGATTTAACCCCATTCACCACAACTCTTTGGGCCCAGCCATCCAGCCAGTTTTTACCCAGCGAAGAGTACACACATCCAAACCATGACCAGCCAGTTTCTCCAGGAGAAACTGTCAAAGGCTTTACTAAATTCCAGGTAGACAACATCCACAGCCTTTCCCTCACCCACTAAATGGGTCACCTTTTCATAGAAGGAGATCAGGTTAGTCAAGCAGGATCTGGCTTTCATAAACCCATGCTAATTGGGCCTGATCGCCTGGTTGTCCTGTACGTGCCGCGTGATGGCACTCAAGATGAGCTGCTCCATAACCTTCCCGTTTCAAAAATAAACTTTTTGACTGAGATTTCACTAGTGGACAAGTAAAACTGACATAGATATCAAGGCTGAGGAAAGGCAAAACTAAGGGGGAAGAGGAACCAAGCCAAACCGTAGGGAAGCATGTAAGGCAATCAGCTCTGATTGCCAATGCTGGCCACTCAGCTTTTCCTACGGTGAGCCACAGGCTGTGCTTGAGACTCCTCAGACCTATAATAAGGCCCAGTCTTTCCATAATTTTCCTTTCTCACCTCTTTCATATCCTTTTAAATCTGTATTTATAACATTTTTTAAAGGGGTGAGAGAAAGGAACAGGCAATCAGTTCACCATTAATCTCCCATCTTACTGTCAGAAGGGAAAACAGTCTTTCAACAGAGTTAATTTAATTATTTTTATGGGAGACTTAAATCTCATTAAGAGCATTATTTAGTAACAGAAAATCCCCAGGAGTGGAGGCACTGGAAGGCAAAACTAAGCTTGTCTTAAGCCGAGCATTCCCAGCTCTCCTGCCCCCGCACTCTCTGCTCGGTGAACGCGGCTCATGCAGCCATTGCCGCTTCACTTACAGGGGCAGAAGTCACCCCAGCAGAAGAAAAAGAGAATGGGGTGCTTGAAAACAAAGCAGCAGAAAGTGGATGCAATTCACAAGCCACGGTCAGAAGTCTCATCTGCATGAGAGTAAGTTAATTTGCTTTAGCTGTCTGAAATCATGGTCTGCTTTGTGTGGATCTTCTCTTGAAAGGCTTGGCTCAACTGTTGATTGATCAACTGTTAACTGAGTATATGAATGTCTGGTGAACCTATTCCTGGTATCTTTAAGCAGGTAACAAAGGAAAAACAACAAATGCTATCCGGACAGATTTTGCTTAGATAATACAATTCACTTCCAATGAGAATTAACTGCTTTCCAAGAGGCCATAACAAATAGAAACTCAGCCTCTCATGGAAGATGGAGGTTTTTCACTGAGGCATAGCAAGAGAACTGAGATTTAAAATGTAAAGAGAGCGGCTGAAGTATGAAAGGGCTTTTTCAGCACATACACAGCTTTTGCTCAGGACGTGAAGTAGCAGCTAACTGGAACAGTAGTGTGGAAGTCCATTTTTTTTTTTTTAAAAAGAATAGTTTCTTCTAATCTGGCTGCACTGGGTACCACCCCTTTGCTGCTGTCGCTTAACAGTCAGTGAGTTTGGCAGCACACAAACCATTTTGTCACTCAGCCCATAATGAGACGTTATGTGGTGTCATACAGATGATTGGTATTGGGTCCAAGCTGAGAAGTGGCCCAAAGCAACGTCACGAAGAACAAATTTAGCACCTCCGGTGATGGGAAATGCTTCCAGGTGCTAGAACTGCAAATTGTTTAAAAGCTCAGATGCCTGTTGAGGTCAACGTATGTGTAAAAGACAACAAAGAAGCTGCTGAGTCCTGGAAACACAGAAGCAATGACGTCCTCTGGTCTGTCAAGGGAGACTTGACATGGTTGTCCACATCTACATCCTTTGAACATTTGCATTGCAAGGGATGAACCTCGTGGGGAAGACATGGGGGCAGTGGGGAAGCACGGCAGCATCCTGTTAGTATCTAGTGGCTAAGCACAGAAAAGCAGAGACATAAAAACAGGAGTAATGTGTATGAATAAACTCTTCTGCAGGAACAAAGAAACCTCTGCCTGGAATCTGGCCCTCATGACAAATCCTTAATCCATAATGCTTGCCTCAGCCTTGTTCCAGAGCTGGGTTTATTGACCTAAAATGCTAGGCACATGCGAGAGCATTTAAGAGAGGCATGTGCTTCATGTCACACTTATCTTTTAGAACAGGAAAAAGGAGGACAATTGGTTTTCCTCCATGTTTCAGTTCCAGCCAAAATCTGAAAGGAATAATAGAATAGTATCTAGGTCTGCTCCTTTAGGCAGTTTTTATGCTAGATAAAATTCAAACCAGAAACTATCCTACCATAAAAACAAATGCAGAAAGATAAAAACTTTGTAGCAGAAAGTGGAAAATGATGGTTATGTACTGGATTTTCCCATAGCTATTTGAGTATCTGTATGAAAGTCATGAACAAAAAGAAATTGAGCTATAACATTTGGAGCTGGACCGACCGTGCTGAAAGTTTTGATTTGGGTCCCGAACTTCTGGGTTGCTAGTAAAGAATATCTCAAGACTGAGAAAATCTCACACTGAAAGAATGCGAGATCAGGTCAGCGAGGGAACACTTCCTTGCCATGGCACGAAAGGTTGAATCTGGAGGTATTAACCAATTCAAGTACAAGCACAGAGCTGAATCGGGATCAGTGATATCAAAGCAAGATGTGTTTTCTTCAGAAACAGTTGCCATGCTGAAGCTTTCTGCTCACTATTTTTAATACAAAGAAACTGAGTTGAAATCCAGAGTTATTATGTTTGGTTTATTAATTTACTCTGTTTGCTCGACCTCATATGTCAGGAATTTCAGAGCATCACCAGAAGTACAGATGTCAGCAGTTGGCAGCCAGTGATTTCTGGCTGCTCAGAGGTCATTATTCTCTTGGATTCCCCCTGTGAGAGATTTTAAATTCACCACTGAACAATGTCGCATTTCATGCCTGCTTGCTACTTCAGGTTCAGGAACTAAATTTCTTCCGAATAGTGTAACAGTGAAAGTCAGAGAGGCTTTTTGATGTTGGATGGTTCCCACGTATGACTGCAGTGCCATAAACTGTTTGTACCTGTGATCAGATCACACATCATAAAATAACTAACACACACTTCTGCCTACAAAAGGATTAAAAAAAAAGAAAGGAACAACATGGTTACATTTTTTTTTTTTTTCCCAAAATAAGAAGGTAACCATTAAAAACAATTACTGATTTTGGATTTCAAAGCAACTGTTTGTGCTGATTTTATTCTTTCTAGCAAACACTGGGTTGCTAGATACACCCAGAGAAATCTTTTTCATGCCTGTATTATCACTTCATTACATTTATGTACTTGGAGCTTAGCTTGAACTGCGTCGGATTGAACAGCAACAATGGTTGCTCCACTCTGCTCCACATTTCAAGTTAGCAACAAGGTTAGGATGTTCTGCATTTGAAGGAAGTGGATCTGGCTTATGAGAAAAAAGGAAAGTTGGACTTAAAAATTTTTTTAGCACACGTTGAATGATTTACAAAATATGAGCAACTGATGCCATAGGTATGGAAATGAGAGAGAAACATCTCAGAAAGGCTATGGGTCTTGCTTGTGCTGCCCTAGTAATGAGCAATGATAAGGCAAGAATACACAAAAAAATTACTAAACTTTGGTACACAAAAAAAAAAAACCAAACCAAACAACTGTGTTTTTAGTAGAAGATGTACTGCCTTTCCAAAAGCGCTACTACAGAAAAAACGCAGCCTTGCAAGAAGATCACACTGGATGTCAGTGCCACACAAACTCATTTTCTCACCCTGGGGCAGGAGAGACTGGAGAATGGGAGGGCTGCAGTGAGCGTAAGGCAGATCCACAGACACCTTCTGGGTCTGACCAGCAGCTGTGCAAACCCCCTTTGTTTTGGGAATAAAGCACTCAGCTAGGACCAAACCATACAGCTCACACGATAATTCTGGCAGTAGCATATCTATGAACTGCCTTGTGCACAGAGGTGCGCTTTAAGTGTACATGTATGAAAAATATCTTGCTATACATTAATATATTTCACTTTAAAACAAACATGGAGCTTTTATTGTGCTTCACAAGCAGAAGTGAAGTATTATTTTACTGCCATTGCAAATACAGCTCAAGGTTTAAATGTCTTACCCTAAACACAAAGTATGTCTGTGTGTCTAGAGTGAAGACCCAGGAATGACTCCCAGCTCCCAATACAAAGTCCTTTTCACACTGAAAATCTATGAACAGAGAGGTCTGTGATTTCACCCAGACAGAAATTTAATAGAGACATTTCATCTGTTCTGGAGACATATATTTAAAAACAGCAACATTATAGTTATGAAATAGATTTTTTTCAAAAGGTGAGAAAATCCACAGCCGCTTTCCTGACATTTAACCAAAGAGCTCATGACGCAGATGAACTTAATAGTATGGTGTTATGCACTGATCATCTGAGTTATTGCTGATGACCGTATTCTACTATCAACAATAATTAATCAGTTAGCTTAAAAAAGTTAGTATACAGTGTTTTTCACCTCCAATAAATCAAGCTGTATAAAAACATAAACATGCAAGAGAATGTTTATAGATGGAAACTCTGACCTAAGGCTTTAAACAGACTCAGACCACCAGAGTTTTGTCCTCGTGTGATTGACGTGCCCTACGCAAATGGTCGTCTACATGGTACTGGTGACTCCTCAGAGTAAAGCCCATTGCGACAGGAATCTTTAGCAGGGAGAGTGACATCTGACGTGGCAATGATGCATCGTATGTCAGTGAACCAATTTTTTTGACCCAAAAGGGCAACACTGCTCAGTAGTTGCCCTGATAACTTCCTGACATAATGATAAGCATTTGTGAGTGGCTATACAGACAAACGCCCACGATTCATTTCTTAGCAGTGGCACTCATTCCAACATAAGTTTTTAACTACAAGGACAACAGAAGCAATGGAGCTTTCTTCCTACAGCTATTGGTTGGGCATTAGGGATGAATGGAAGAGGAAAATTAGGGAAAGGCCTGTAGCAATCAGCTAAACTGTGCTAGTGAAGTCAGAATAGACATTATTTCAGTGGGGAAAGAGCTTCTATCCAAGCAGCATAAAACTGGTTTTGCAATTTAAGTACTACAAAGTGCACAAAACAGCAACAAACAATTATGCTTATATTATTTATTTTTTCAACTTTCCTTTCAGGGGGGCAATTAATCCTCCTGAAGAAGGTGGCAAGTTCAGGATTTCATTGCATTAATGGGAAGAGAAGAAGAAGGAAAGATGGGACACAGTTGGCAAGACCATTAACACATCCTTACGACTTTACTTCAAAATACCCTGAATGCATTATAAGAAAGTATATATCTGTATTTCCCACTGGAGCATAGCTTATACAGCGTGTTTCAAGACACATCTCCACCAAAGCAAATCAACCCTAAGCAGAGGAAATCCATCTGAGAGATTTTACCAGTTAATTTGAGATTAATGTTGAGGTAACTTCCGAGGCACAAGTGTCCACTGTGCTCTTCTGTCAGAGCGCCTCAATGCAAAAAACTGATCAGGTAGAAGTGTACTGGTCCTGATTTTCTCTGATAGCACAGCTCACAGCCTTGAATATTGATTTAAACCACTAGCTGTTTTTGAAATCTTCATGCTACCTTCTGGACCTACGTAAGTTAACAGCAGTAAAGGTGATTTGCTTGAACTGGTCTTTTATACGTAGACATTAGACCCTCCCACAGAAAGCTTTACAACCGTTGTGAACATCTTAGTCATAGCCCACTAAATCAAAAAGACATTCTGAGTTTTAAAATTTATGCTCTCTCACAATAAATACTCTAAGATCGTATAGCAAATTCCTCCTCTGTGTAAGCATGTGGCTTTTAGTGATCTGCTTTAGAGGCTGAAGTTCAAGACATAGTCAGCCTGTTGCTGACATTATGAATGACAGCTAAATAGTGGTTAGATGGTATAACAAGTGTGTACGTGCACCTATTAAATCACATATAGAAGGTATATTTCTACAAATGTATTGCTGTGGAAGACTGACATTTCTGGGTCGTAGGGTTTTTTGCATGTGATGTTACATAATATAAATAAGTATAAATAAATATTAAAAAGGAATATATATAAAATATAAACCATAATATAATATATCTAAAATATAAAAGTATATTTAAAATACTTTAGTGCATGGAGAGAACGTGTGTTTACTCAATGGGCCTTTCAGCCTGCTAATGAAAATTTTCACATCGCATATCCCACCGCACTCCAACATTCACAAAAAAGCCGTTCCCATCAACTTCGGCCGAGGGTGGAAGCAGACCCAGACTTGTTGCGTGGGCAGCAGCTTCAGGTGAGGATGGGCACATGCAGGTGCAGGGAACCCCTCTCCGGCTGCGAGATCGGAGGGGTGACCTGGGACCCTGCTGGGACCCTGCCGATGGCAGTGGTGGTGGCACAGGCGCACACCAGGCAGCGGTGCCCGTCGCCAGCCGAAATCACCAGCGAAGTTTTTTTGTGCTGGCAGAGCTCTGTGTCCCTTGGTCCGCTTACAGAAACATACATAGGTGACTACGGAGTCTGTAAAAGCTGTTTACATGACTTTTACGACTTTGTTTTTTAATGGAAATGGTATATTCTGTCATTTTGGTTGAAAAGGCCCAAACATTTACTTTGGAAAGAAATCATAAGGAGCCAGAGCTGCCACTGAAGTGCAACAAAGATAAACATTACTTTATGGTAATTAATTGATAAGGCATATAAAAAAGTTTCAAACAAAAAAAAATATCATGTAAGCCTGAGGTAATTTATTTCTCTGCCATGAATTCCCTCTTTATCCTTCACGCAGGGAGAGAACAAGTGGATTCATTTTGGTCTCTGGCACAACGTACATGTTATAAACACTACTTTTTTATGGCCTCTTTAGCTCATTAAGGTATCAAAAGTTTCACTAGACTTCATTCTGCGTAGGATGCTAGGCAGTGTTGGACATCGGAGGCTTGGCAGAAGCTTCTCGTGTTTTACTTGCCAAACCTCTAATGAGAAGTTTGCCTTTGAAGTTTTTGCCTACTTGCTGTAGGACCACTTTGTCCTGTCCTATGGTAATCCCATTTCCAACCAAAAAAGCTTAACTGGAAAGAAGTTTTTTGACCCATCTAACTCTTGGAGATGGAGATTGTGTTGCCTTCTGTCAGGGGGAAAAAATACAACTCTGATTAATCCGATTCCTGTGTCAGCAAATGGGTGGGTTGTTGCTTTTTCAGCAGCTGTCTATGGTAGAAAACATAGCTCTAAATCAGTTGGTGAAATTAGTTTCCTTGTTCCTCTTGCTCTTAAAAAGGACTAAGTGAGAAAGCCAGGTTCATCTCTACACCCTAGACAAATCTAGCAAGGATTTCATCACAGTGAGGCAGCTTTTTACAGTCATGACATAGCACTGAAATGATGATCTTGGAATCATGTTTAATGGACAAATATGGATTACAATTTGGATCAATATTCCATATTTTTCAAGAGAAAGCTTTTTATTAGGCTGTTAACAACCCAGTTTCAAATACTCCTGGCCTGGAAATGAACAGTGGTACTTCATACATTGCCAAGAGCTGGGGAAATTGCTTGGTCTTTGCATGTACTATGAAGATATCCAGGAAGGCAAGGTTTTTGAATTAATTTGTTCTTGAAACACAACAAAGAACCCTTTGGTGACCCATACTAGAGACTAAAGCACCATAACATTGCCAAAACAAAATTCACAAGTCAGCTCACTTAAAGGAAATTCAGCTCAGGTGTCCCTATTTACTTACCAATGCAAACAGATAGTCTGTTGTTTTGTGCTGGAGATCTGGACCACTGCTCATATTGTGGATGGCAGATACAAGGAATTGCAGTCTGTGAAGAGCAGACTGCAGTTATCCAAGGAAAAGGAAAGAAATGTGGTATTATGTGGGACCACCTGAAAGCCCTCAAACAGGATAATTGATGCTTATGATCTGATTATTCCTTCTCCATCCTGGTTGGCCTTTTATAGCAGTTAGATCAATTTCTCCCCTCACCACTTCTTCTTTCTTCTGTTGAGCCCCCTATTTCTTTTTAAAGCCATTTTACTCTTCTTTTTTCAAACTCTTTAAGCCTCACTCTTTCTACAATGTGCAACACTGGTTCGATTTATTGAATATCAACTTATTTTTATGCTTCTGGGTACTGTCATGTTGAAACTTTCTTAGGATACATTCTGCTGTTGTGTGAGATTGTTGTATCTATAGATTTTTTTTTTTTACTTTCATAGTATTTGAACGTCCTG
The DNA here is from genome assembly GCA_013400535.1 of Scopus umbretta. NCBI lineage: Eukaryota > Metazoa > Chordata > Aves > Pelecaniformes > Scopidae > Scopus > Scopus umbretta. Next base: position 98,177 of record VZTL01041721.1, on the reverse strand, counting down.
GCAAAAAATCAGTTTTGTAACAAATAAGAGTTATTCAGAATTACTGGATAATTGTAGGCAGGGGAAGACAATTGTTTAAAATTAGGAGATATTTTTGTTGAATAAGGAAAAGGTTTTGTGTGTTATATCTTCAGTGAGTTTACCACTCAGGTCAAAATTTTTGTTTGCTTTCAAATTGGTGCATAGATTGATGCACAAATTTGGACAAAATCTTGAAGATGTATATACAGTCCTCAAAAGCTGTGAAAAAGCTGTAGTATAATAATTATGTCTCTTGTGTAACAGTTAGCATTTTTCTATTTTACAGATATTTAAGATATGTGGTTACTTCTCAGTCATCGCATTAACATTATTGTTTCTTCAGAGCTTTTCTCTGGCTCCATACACTTCATGCTCTAGATGCTACAGCTCCCAGTACTTCTAAATTATTTATGCAGATTACACAATGCTTCATTTATGTATAAAAATTATACAAATGCACTGGAGTATAAATTGGGAAAACAGAGTCAGCTTTATGTAGTACTTTTTCCAGTTTCCATAGTATTTTCCTAATTCTGTCAAGTTAATTCATGTACTGCTAGACGCTTGACTTTTAAACAGACTCCGATTGTTGGTTCAAGAGAATTATAATGAATGCTATTTGTTCCCCTTCATTATTATGGATTTGTAAATGGCAATAGTCATCTTCCACCAAAAGAAATATAGTTTCCTACGATAGGAGAACCCTGGCTCTTTTCCTCAAAGCTATGTGTTTTCTCTCATTAACAGTACCCTCAAAAAACTTAACCATAAGAGGGAACCAAGAAGAATTGTAGAATACTATAGAATATACTACTGTAGAATTTCCTAGACTGACCCTGACAGCATTTTGACAATAGCAGTACCTGATACTTTTGCTGATACAGAACTTTTTTTTTCCAGTTGTATCTTTTTATCAGTCCTTTCCTACTCATCCGTTTCACCTCTCATCAGACTCAGTGAGTGACCGCACTGGACTTTATATTGCTGCCAGATGGTATTTCAGTTTAACTCATTGAACTAGCCAAAGATTTGACCGTATAGGTTATGCTGAAAAATACTGGAGGCTGTGCTCTGCTGGGATAAATAATCACCGAGACCTGCATCCCAGTATGCAAAGTAACAACCAGTGAAGGTCTTGGCAGCTGTCAGGCTCAAAAAGAAAAATTTGGAAGCATATCCAAACCATTGTTAACAGAGACCAAACATTTTCCAGCTTTTTGTGGGTGGTTATTGTTAAGCTGACATCTCCCTGGGTATTTCTTCCCTCTCTTCCTCCTCCGGTACAGCTAGGAGTATCAGGATGCTCATCTGGCCACCAGAGTCAAAGCACCCCGAACATCAACAGAACTCAAATATTCCCCTTTCTCTTCTCCAAAATGTCCTTATTCTGCTTGCACCCACCACCTGCACCCAGTAAGTTTGGTGAAAGGAGGGTCAGACCGGCAATCAGTAGAATATTTTTACTTGCAGGAAGGCATAAACAGGGCACTGATAAATAAGACTTGAGCTTGACTTCAAGAGTGGAAGTTGACCTTTAGACATTTTAACATGATCTTTCTGCTTATAATTAACGCTGATCCTAATAATAAAAGTAGCATACTTATTTTCCTGTGCTTAATGTCTTCACCTGATGCATATCTTCTTTCATGATGATCGTGAGTAAAGTCTCAAGCTCATCCCCTGGGCTTTCCCTGTGCTGTGAACTCCATGGGATGGGGCAGCTAACATCATGCTGCCTGTGGCTGAGCCATCTGCAGCCAACAAGAAGGCCTGTCCCACAAACAGAAACACGTATCAGATGCAATGAACAATTCCACAGCTACATTTTCAATATATAAAAAAAATAATTTTATTTATATCTTTGGATTTTCAAAGTGCATTTGGAATGATGACCTTCAAGTTTGACATTTCCTGGCAGTTAATGACTTGTGAATGTCAGGCCTGGTGGTTTCACCATACCTTTTACCCCAGCTAGTCATTAGCTGTCAGGAAATGCCCTCCCCATTGGTCATTACTCCTTAATTATGTTCATTGATTCCACCTGTGAAATGCACCCTGGGTGTATTTTAAAGCATTGTAGGAGTGTGTCGATGAAAATATTAGTGATGACCTTTTTTTTTCTCTCTAATGGGTGCTGTATACTATTTGCACTTTTAGAGTTAAGGTTATTTCAACTTTTTTCCATTATATAATTCTCCCCCCTCAATGGTTTATAACTGTGCAATAAAAATTCACTCAGTTTGAATCTTGGCAAACAAGGTTTTAAGTTGGAAAAAAAAGGTCACTAAAGCCAAATTGGAGTTTAAAGAGTGTAAAATATAAAGGAAACTGAATTTTCTTAAATACATTTTTGTGCTTGTATAAATGAAAAACAGATTAATTCTTTATATTTATTGAATTTTGATTGCCATACACAAAATAAGTTCACTGTTGAGTGTGTTTTCCTTGGTCCAAAAGTACAGGCATATTGGATATATTACTTATTGTCAGACTATGGAACAGAGAAAGGTGGTACCTAGGAAAGAAAAATAATCCTATGAATAATTAACTTGAACTTGAAATAAAGCTCAGAATATGAGGTTTTCCCAAGGTTGTCTACTTACGTAATGAGGCAAAGCATTCATTTAAATGAAAGAAGATCTACCTCCCAGTCTCAAAAAAAACTCAGGGGCCCATTTTTCTCTCAGAAACACATTATGCATGGTATATTATATTTTTATCTGGTTTTTATTCACCACTAGGACATCTTCAAGGAATCTAACTGAAGGAAGATGCTCTAATACATCTCTTGGTTGCTTTAGAAACACTAGCGAGGTTGGTGACATAGACTGCAAAACAGCCAGCCCCTCTGGATAAGTGGATGTAAATAGACGCAATGGTACTGTGGTGAAAAGCAAACCTGGAACACAAGATGCTGTTCATAAAACATGCCTTTGCTGTGGCTAAACAAAGCCCTTATCAATGCCAGGTCAGACAGATGAATTACTTTTATCATTTTGATCTCAGTGAAGGAAGGTGCTGTTGGCAGAAAAGCATCTCAAAGTGCCCAGAATTTGGTCATTCAGCTGTGTGGAACAGGTAAATGATATTTCAAAGCCAAGTAGATGAAAAGAGTCTCAGTCTGCAAACACATGAAAGATGTCTCATTTGATGTCTTTACCCCATCTGTTTTATGGGTCTTTCCTGTTTAAGTACAGAAGCTATGAGCTCTGGAGTCATTCACGAAAGGATTTTAGCTGCACTCACTGTAAATAAGTGCTAGGCCAGAGGCTTACAGTTAGAGTTACAAAATTATTAGGCATTTAGTTCTATTAGTGATCCTCACTACAAAAAATAAAAGCGGCTGAGAAGGAAGGTGAGGAGAAACATGAGCAGAAAGCCAAGATCTAAAGTGAACCCAATGGTGTCAGGTCCCATACTGAACTCCAGAAGTACTTCTCTTTTAAAAGATGATCCAATCTCTCCTCTTAGTGGAACAAGTGCTCCTCTGCCCAGTCAATCGCCAATAATTTGTTTAAGGCCCTCTTTGTTTTCAGAGCAAAGAGGTTTTTCAGCAACCTACACTTTATTGCTCAGCCAGTCTAGAAGTCAGTTTCTGGGACTGAGTGACCTTCACCCATACAGTTGTGAGATTAACTGTAAATACACCTGAAATTTCCCACTTAATCTATTACATTACGAGCGAGGATGAGCAAAGTCTGAACAGCCAATTATCCTTTTCCCCTCATCTCAGCCTGAGCAAGCATTTTTAGTTTCATATGAAGAAAGTGACCTTCTCTTTTTAACTTGTGGTCAGTGATCAGTATTGTTAGGATGCTGAAAGCTGGAAAAGAGCACGACAAGGAGAGAGCAGCAAGATAACTACGGTCCTGGCTACCATTTATTCCCATACAGGAGACATACTGGCGTTTCCCGCTTATTCATTTACTTGCCTTTATCACATTACCAAGTCTCTAAAGGAGCTGTGGCCATATGGTACTTTCAGTCAAAGTACTTCAATTTTGGGAAGTTGAAGAAGACTTCCTAAATGCAGTTTCATTAAGCATTTCTTCTCCAAAACAACAAGGCTTTACAAAATGCCGACGCAGATTTGAAAACTACTGCTTAATGGTTAGAATAAAAGTCCAAGAATCACATTTCCTGATTTTTATTGTTAATGATGCATCATTAACATTGCTGCACAGTTGTTCTTGCTTTGTTCTCGACTTGCCTTGGCAAGTCATTTACTTAGTTTCTCCTGGTTTCTAGCTTTATACTATATACTGATGTAAGATGTATAACGTATCTAATATACATTTGTAGCATACATTATGTATTTTTTAAATGTAGAATAAATAAATGTGCAAGGTAGCCATTGTAAAGAACTCTGAAGACCTTCAGTAGAGGTCTTTACAGGCAAATGATTCAAAACACATTTAATAACCACAATTTCAATATTTCAAGCAATGTATTTCAATACATTGTGTGCCTTTGATAACACAGAATTAAAGGGGTACAGTAAATTTACCCAAGAGTTATAATCTCATATAGATGTTTAGTGTTGCATGAAGAATAAGCTGGTGGAGTATAGTCTGTACATTTCTTCAGAGATTAGTAACCATGAGAAAGTAAGAAATGTATTCCATTTTGTAGTGTTTCCCACAACAGGCTGACACAAAATATATTAGAGATTTGGCAAGCCCCTAATATAATAAAATATTCAGTTTACAAAGCAGAAAGTGTGCCCCTTTTTCTTCCATAAATCTACTATAACAGGCACTTGCGGCAAACGATACATTTCTGAACACAGAGAAAACACAGATTACCGCATAATCATGATGTAATTGGTTGAAAGCCACCACGGCTGTTTTCTGTTGCAAGCCATATAAAAGGTTTTTGACTATTTTAAGTTCAGGATGAAATGAAGTGAGAGGAAGCCTCCACAGATTTAACTTTGCTGGAAGTCACATGAGCAAATGAAATGAGATCAACTTGTAAAGCAAAGGCAAACTGTAGCTGGAAAGGTTTCCTCGTGGCTGCTGCATTACTAAGCTCAGAGGAGAGCTAAAGCAATGTAGACCATTACTATGCAGTTAGTGGCCTGAACACGTTGCACGTATTTTCTACCGTGCGCTCTTACATCAAGTTAGTAAGGTATAGATGGTAGCTCGTTCACTGATCAGCATAGCAACATAACCATTAAACATACAAAATACCAACACGGAAATTAATCCTTTTCCCAATGAGTACTGTACATCTGGCTGTTTCTAGGAACAAACAAGGGATTTTTCCAGGAAGAAGTATTAGAAATCACTCACAAATGTGTTGCATCGATCCAAAACATTTATAATCATTTGACTTTGGTTTTGGGCACAGGGCTTCCATTTGCACGTGCACACAGGCAGACAGATCCTCCCCATCTCCCTCTCTCCCTCGTGCTTTCTTACAAAAGCAGTTGCTATTTCCTGACTGGCTTTCTTCCAAATTTGTGAACTAATTTAATTTGGCACCTTTTAAGCCATTCCATTATGGCCACCACAAACCGAGACTAGGGAAAAAAAAAAAAAAAAAAAAA